>QVNV01026992.1:0-10064 GCA_014825455.1 Pseudomyrmex pallidus | reverse complement strand
GAGAGAGAGAGATAATCAGTAATTGATATCTCGCAATGTGGTATCAACGCAATCGTATGCAATTCGGTTTCATTATTTTTTTTTTGGAACCAAAATAACGGAGACTTTCACTTTGCGATAGTCTTCACAACGTCGTTGATGTGTCGTTCCAATATATTCACGCGATTAATAATTAATACACGCGTTTACGTAATTTTCTTCCGTGAGAAGTTACACTTGTTCCGCATCTTCCGCTATTGTTTTTTCTTTTTTGTTTTTTTATAGATTAGAATATAACGAAATTCTCTGATTGTTTCGCTATCCGGGTCTTGAGAGGATATATTGTCTGCTATTAATTCTCTGAAGAAGATGGTTTCTGGAGAAAGTGAGTAAGCACGTAGCATCCTTCACCTTCACCTCCCATTGTCCTGTATAGTTTTCTCGGTCTCATCTCGTGTCCTCGGGCGAGGTAGCACGAACGTTCGATGTTTTCTTGTCACATCGATCGATTTGATTCCGCCACTCGTACATATGGTATTTAATACGTGTTAAAGAAAACTTTTTACAAAAGTAAAAAAAAAATAAATATATATATAGAAACGCAGTGTGCGAATAATTTTTTTTTTATTTTTTAAATTTTATTTATTGTGATATTTTTCATATTTCACTCAGTCTCTTCACTGCTCTACGGAAATTTGTTTGCACCGTTTTCTCTCGTATTTTTTAAAGAAAATTCTCTCTATGTCTGCATTTTTATTCTCGATACGCTCTAAATGTACCGGATGAAGAAAATATGGGATAAGAAAAAAACCGCTTCTTTACAGCAGCCAGCACCGTTTCAACGGACGAACGATGAGAGAAAATCACTTTTGCATATTCGCCAGCTGTACATTATGACTGTGACTTATAGAGACGCGAGCGATTTCTAAAAAGCACGCGAGAAAATCGCTGCGGAACACCGATCCAAGCGTATTTTCGTATTTCCACATGTAATTAGGCGCACTTATAGGCGAGCGAGGTGAATTCGGTCGGCTCCGGAAGACA
Source organism: Pseudomyrmex pallidus (assembly GCA_014825455.1). Taxonomy (NCBI): domain Eukaryota; kingdom Metazoa; phylum Arthropoda; class Insecta; order Hymenoptera; family Formicidae; genus Pseudomyrmex; species Pseudomyrmex pallidus. Next base: position 9,041 of record QVNV01026992.1, on the reverse strand, counting down.
GCTTGGACGTGTGTAACATATCGCGCGATTTTTACTCGATTCTCGACGCAAAAGAAAAACCTTGTTGGGCAGATGAAAACTCGAGCGGTGAAAACTCGATATATATTCCTCTTATGTAAATTGCGGAAAAACCGAGAGCACCTTCTCTCTCGTGCGCTTTAATTAAGTATTTCAACGTATGTTTAACACCTTTTCGAACGAGAACCTGAGGAACGAGACTAATGAGAGGTAGGTGCGCGTAATATTACAATGCGAATATATCGATCTAATCAGACGAAGAGGATTTTTCCTCTTCGACGAAAACAAACGGTTTCTCGTTATATTTGCACATTAGAGAAAGTTTTCCGTTTACACGCCGCACGTGTATGCAGACTTTGTTGTTCGTGGTGTGTCTACACGCCGCTCTCAAGTGTCTCTCGGAAGAGGAGATAAACCGGAAGCTAATACACCAAGCTGGATGTCCCTCATAATTCTTTTACACATCGAATATATACACTTCTCGCGTACACCGTACAAGGAAACCCGTGTATGCGTTTTCTCAGTGCGGCTTGAGTGAAAGGTTCTGCGATCGGATATACACACCACGTTTTGAAACATTATATATCCAACTTGCCGATATATCCTCTATTAACAACGATTACGTCTCTCGGGAGAATGCTTTCTTTTGCAGCGGGATTGCGAAAATTATCGAGAACAGATTTTTCTTTTCACCTCGGTCTTTAAACGTTCGTCAGCTTTTTGTAGATCTCGCGATCGACATATTAATTTTTTGTAATCTGAAATGTACACGTGAAATCTAAAAATATCAATTACGCGGTAAATGTTTATTTCAAATTCAATGAACAACAATAATTTGTGAGTTTTCAAAACGGAAACAAAGAGCCTCCGGCAGCAAGCAAGAGAGGATTTCTACGTCGTATGACGTATAATAATTCACCATAAACCGATTCCGAAGAGAAACCTAGCAATTAGAATGAATGAGAGATGCCGCCGAGGAAGATATGCGGAATGGATATCGGTCCACAGATGGCGAGAAGAGAGAGAGAGAGAGAGGAACGGCGGAAGCGAGATAGAAAGAGAGGAGAAAAGAGAGAGGGTCAAGAGTCACTCTGTTAGTGGGTGAGCATTCGCTCGTTTCTACTTTCGTGTATAGTCCGTGTTATTCCACACGTGAATTCCACGTTGGATATTACACGAATCCGACGAATCGCAATCGATCTGAGCAAGAAATATGTTTCGAGAGTGTTTCAAAGAATGTTTAAAGAGCGATACAATTATCTGAAGAAAAAATAAGTTCTATTTTCAGCGCAGAAACAATGCTCGATGAATAGACGCATTGCGAGAAAGAGAGAGAAAAAGAGATGTGATCGTAGATTCTGTGTTCGTATCTCCTTACGGGAGCAAAAAAGTGGCGAGCGATAATTAACGGAAAAAGGCGCGAAGTTTTTTTCTCTTCGCATTCGGTTTCGCCAGTGAAATTTTCCTGCGATCGCCGGGAAAGATAGTCGGAGGATTCCCGATGCAACGGGCGCACCGGCAACGGCCTGATTACGTCAGGCGAGGCAATTTCATTAAATCTGCATACTAGCTCGAGTAATCTACATGCCCGGAGCGATGCACGCATTAAATCGCGCGGAGTCCCGCTCCGAGGAGAAATTTCGCAACGAATCCGGTCGAATGTTGACGGATAAATTACGGAAACCAAAAAAAATGCGCATCGGAGGAAGATTAATGACTGAAAGCGTCGAGTAAAACGGTGAGACAATAAGTAAAATTTCTCTTTCGATCATTTAAGCCGATAAATAAATTACAACTAAAATTAATCTCTTCGCAGATAGACACGGTCTTAGACCCACTCAAAAATTACGTCTCTAGTAAAAATTAGTTTTCGTTTTAATGTTATATTTTCGAAACTATCAAGGATTTAAAAAAATTTTTTTTTTAATAGACGCAGAATTGTTCAGACTTTTGTTTCAAAAAAACAAAATTGAAAAACTGTTGATTTTTCGCGGAGATATTAGATTTCAAGGTCGTGCGGACTCACAGACCCAGTCTATCCAACTCGTAGATCATTTTTACAGTCTATCCACGAAGGTAAATATCATATTTTCATGACTACTCTAAGCAAAAATAAATCTATTCCCGATAAGATTTAAAGATCGATTATCGTTTTCGTTATTATTTGAATAGATATTGTTCCTTGACAGTTAATATAGTGTTCCCAAACATAATTGAAGTTCACCTCGCGATTTATCGGTGTATGAACTGTTTTAAAACGGGGAATGGAGAAACCGCTGATTTTATCGCGGAACGGTTTCTGGGTTGAGATACGCGAATTAATGTGCCGTGAAGCTGCGAGAACTTCCATCCCGCAGGTACGTAATTCCATCGCCTTGTAATCGCGCAAAACGCACGATGTGTATTACAATTTTAATATAGTAAGTGCTTTTTCTTGTATCGTTTTTCCTTTTTTTTTTCTTGATCCGCGACACTTTTCTTGACTTTGGTGAAAAAATTCGCAAGAGAATCGGCGATGCAAGTTAACTGTTCGGTGGAACAGTGAAATCGAATTAAGCGGCTCGAGAGATGAAACTTATCTGTCTCCCAGCACAGACTCACGACACATTTTGGGATAAAAAAACAAATTATCTCGCAGCGACCTACTTCCGGTATGTAAATTGTTTTAACAACCGAGATGGAAGAAAGTTTTTTCGGGACGAGTGAAAGTTACGTCAACTCGATAAGGATCATTAAAGAAAATGAAAGTAATTCTCAAAAATGCCTCTTGATGTTAAATTATTCGATTAAATTTCGAACAAAAATGACAAGAGTATGAAAAATACAAAAAAAAAAAACTTCACAAGTTCTCCAATTAACGTTGTTCCTTGTGTAATCCAAATGTGCGATGTTAATCGCTTCATATCTAATTCTTTTTATACAACAAAAAATAATATAGAACAAAATACGATAATAATATGTCAGAAGACCTCGGTCGCTTTCTGTTGGTTCGCTCACCTGTTGAAGATGCGACAAGTCGGGGCCGCCCAAAATTGCCGGGTCAGCTTCAGCGGCGACGAAGATGTCCACTTGCAGTGTCAACGCGGTCCACAGAAAACACAAGAAGTATCTTTGCTTCATCACGAAGAGCAAATTTTGTTCTAACTCTGGTTGTGGCAAATTCTTTCGACGAGAAAGAAGAGATTTCTTTCAAACGATGAAGACGATGTTCTTGATTTCTTTTGATTTCTGCGATCTCATTAGTCGTCGTGTAGTCTCTCGCTTTTAATTTGGCTCAGAGAGATGTGTCCGGAGGTGTCTCTTTCCACCAGAAAACGCCAGCATTCAGAATTGAGCGCGTCGTCTTCTTTCCTTACTTTCAGGAAGAGACGAAGTAGCGCAGGAAGAAAGTCGATGAGTCAGCTGGCAACTGCTCGCGGAGTCGATCTCAACAGAGTTCACACGTCGAGACGACGAGGACGAGTTTACACTGTTGGAGAACGGAAAAGTCCGGGAGATTTTACTTCTCCCTCGCGGGAAGAGTTCTTGCTCGAGTGGGAGGCAGCTCACCCAGGTAGGACGGTGAACGTCAACGCAGAAGAAATTCAGTTCTCTTTCGGTGGTTTCCTCCACTCCAAAGAGACGCGCGGTCGTAAATATCGATCAAACTGAGATAAAAAGGACTGTTTCACGCGTTCAATGAAATGAGACGAACGTTGAGATAAGAATATTTCTCCCCTCCCCCCTCTCCAAAGTAACGAAAACTGCTGGAAGCGTTGCGCCATCACAATTTTACAAGTTTCAGATGTAAAACAACGTGTAAAAAATTACTTCAAGGAGGAAACAGCGCTACAATTCACTTGCAGCAACAAACGTTCAGGGAAGAACCGCTCGTTTAACCGAGATGATTACATTTACAACGATCGATCGGAGTCATAGAAATCTCTCTTTCACTCTCTTTATCGCGAACAAAAGATCGGAAAAGAATTATTTATTTAAGTTCTTTACGTAGGCGCTTGTCTACCGCGATATTATTCAACGATGATCGGGACTGAGAAGTAGACGCACGAACGGACATTGGTCCATTATACGGTTCCGTCCTGCGGCGTTCCGGAGAGCGAGCAAATGCTCGACGTACCGTTTTACCACTGTCTTTTTCGCGCGTCGCTTCCGATAACGTAGCGTGCAGGTGTGTTCAGAGTTCGATCGCGGAAATGCCGCTTAATTAAGCGTCGGAACGCGACCTTTCTCCCTCTTTCCGCGTTATATAATTTAAAACAAAATTATGAACAAAATATTAAACACGGGTCAGATGTGCTTTGCGTCATGCATCTATCGTATATTTTGCTTCTCGCACAAACGTATTTTGTTATCGCAAAAAAAATCGAAAATAATTTAAAACTTTCTTCTCAAAAATTTGCGCCAATATCCTAGCGGTTGTAACAAATCGGCACGAATAAGGATACGAACAGAGAACCCCCGTTCGGATCGAGATTTTTATCATCCTCCGTAATATACGGAGCGAAAGGCCATTACGAAAGTCCTATCATTACAACGAAAAAAAGAAAAATGGATCATAGAATCGCGGGAGCACGTGGGGCAATCGAACGTGTACTCGTGCAACGAAAGATGACTAATGACGTGTGTAATTCAGCGATGTTATTAGGGTATCAAGATCATACGATGAGAGACGCAGGTTAGATACTCTCGCGACTCGCTTGGTCGATTCTCCAATATTTCATCACGAATCGTTACTTTCCGATTAAACGGGATCCTTTCGGAAGATCGCCCGGGGCGACGAAAACGCGCCTTGTCCGACGAGTCTTCCTTTCTCCGCTCCCGATTTTGCGCGACAATAATGAAGTCGGTCATTTATTTCGCGAGGGAACAATATTTTTTTTCTTAATTTTCTCGTCCCGGTAATGTTTCCTTATATTTAATTTTTTTTATGAACAATCCCTTATTACAAGCTATTTTAGACAGAAGTTGTCCAATAAAATTTAATTGACTTTGATTAAAAGTTTTTTGAAATATTAATAAAACTCTTGTTAGAGTCTTATTACGTTTTTTTTGACACGATCGTATTTTCTCGGCTTGAAATTTTTTCAAAAACATTGCAACACGACGTTGTTTGCAAAAGGTTATAATATCTATCATTTACGTTATTCGAAGTCTTGCGTGCTAAAAGTAGCGTGCGTGTACGCTTACTACATTACGAAATTCAGAAGCACATAAATAATTAAACGGGGACGGAAAATCAAGCAAAGATTGTTAACTTCAATGTTGTTTTTACTGAATCACTTACGCTATTTTGTCGATTTACTTTTTTTGAACGAAAAAATATAACACATTGTCTCGTAACAACAGTCTTCTGTCTGAAGGTATCTTTTAACATTAGAGGAAAGTGGCGTTATGTAAGACGATGTAAGATTCGTGAACTTATCACGAGCAAGACATCTTGCCGGCGTGTCACGTGAAAAATATGGCGTGTATGTATATATACGAGTATCGCGAGTATGGGAAAAAAGAGGCTTTTCTCTTACGAATTCTCATTAAACAGGCGTTTCATTCGAATGAAAGGCAACGGAAGCGGTTCTTAACGAGAAAGGAATTATGCGATTTCTCGCACGCTTGATCTCTTCGATACGAAATGTAATGGAGAATGTCGCGAATAAATGGAAAAACCGACCACAATGGAACGTTTCAACCGAAATGAGAGATTAATATATTAATTGGATAATTGCAAGGTTTGTTTTTGAAATTGTGGGATATATATATACTTAAGCATTCTATAAATTTTCCGCAAATCTCATCTCGCGTAACGTAAGTTAGATAAAATTAGGTAGAACGACGTCCAGTTTATTCTAATCATTAACGAGACGTGACGCGACACTTAAAAAAATAACAATAATTGTATCGCAAGAGCGAACCGAACTCGCATTACTTTTTCGCACACCTCGAGTCAACGACTCGACCACCTCTGCAAATTTTTTTCTGCCGAGATAATTTGCACAGATAATTTGCCACCGACGCGTTCGCGGCCGCCGCCGCCGCCGCATTGCGTCGCAATAATATCGCGCGCCGCAGCGCACCGTAATGCATCATTACTGCACAATTATTCCTGGTGTCGCCAAATATAGCGACGAAGAAGATAATCGAGACGGAAAGGAACGAAGGACTCGAGCGTCTGGAATAGTTGAGAAATGCGGTGCCCTCTTTCTCTGTGCGCAATATCGTTCTTTATCAATAGCTTTCCTACACGTATCGCGCGAATCGGGGAAAAAATAATAATTGCATGTAAGACTCCGCGTACAATAAATAAAATATTAGGAGTAGGAATAAATATTAAATATTAGAAATAAGAAATTGGAATTATTTCTTTGTAAAACAAGAAAATAGTATAAATAACTTTGTAATTAAAAAACAATTAAAAATGGACCCAAAAGCCGATATGGTGGTTGTTATAATATATCAATTATCCAACTCACAGAAAGTCGATTAGGGGACGTTTCGATCAGTCTTTATTTTTTATCTTCTTCAGCCAAATCTGACAGCGCAACAACCGTGATCGGCTTTTGGATTTTTTAATTGTTTTTAAAAGTAGTATAAATTAATGCATCATAAATTAAAAAAGAATTTGGAATAATTAATCTAATCCGTTCTCTTGTTTAATGTAACATTATTTCAAATTCCTTTCCTAATATTTAATATTCGTCCTATTCCCAATATTTTCTCTATTGTGCGCAGGGCCTAACAGTAAAACTTTTCTCTCTATAAAACGGAAAATAAGAAATCTAACTCATCCAAGTTATTTTATGAACCAATAATAAGATTCTTGAACGAAATGTGTAATTAAACGAGCAAATGCGTATACATGCTTTCACTCTTCTTGAACTAATGTAACGGAAGCGGATACGCAAGAAAGACTCTCTCGTCGGTCATCTTCTTCATCGTAATCGCTTTATTAGCGAAGCTTTACTAATTAGAAACTATATGTTAACAACGTTAGCGTTTCAGATTCAAAAAGTATTCCGAGTCGGAAAATGTATTGCAAGTATTTTGCATGTATATTTGTGCATGGACATAAGCGCAATGCGGATAATCATTCCGACATAGAAAGAAACGATTTTATCCCCGTCGTAATACAGACGTAATGACACAGGTTGATGACGAATCATTATGACGAAATCCCGCGCACGAGTTCGGAGTGCGCGCTTCAAGGTCCAAACCCTTCAAGCTATTCGGTAAATGCAAAATCATGATACAAAACCGCAACGTAATTTTCTTTTCGTCGCTATTAGCGAGATTTATATATAGAAGTGTTTGCGGTTTGAGAGCGACGATGAATAAATGATAATTCAAAAAAATTCTGAAAGTATTTTTATTAGAGTCTATGTGTTTTACTTTTTTACACTCAACAGTAATTAAGCAGAAGTTTTTTTTTTATAGAACTTGAGAATAATTAGATACATAAAATAGTAAGTAAACTTCTCTTAAAAAATATTCTAGTTTACAGTTTCACTCTTTTTCTTGTAATTTATATATTTCAAATATAAAATTTGTTTATGCAAATTTAATAATTTGCCGTTTTTATCAGCCACGTGTGCATTGTTCGATTATCGGCGCAAGATTTTTTGTTAAGTGCTCGATTGATAATGCAGCTCAATCGATAACACTTAGATTGATAATGTAGATCACGCTTATCTGAATCTTCTGGAAGATGCTGTAGTTGTCTGAGTTATCGACGTTTTTCTCATTAAATTTTGTTGCAATTATCAAACACAATCAGAAAATTTCAACTTGAAATAAGTGTTGATTTTATGTTGATAAATATATTCAAGTGGATACGCATTTTGATTGATAATAAACATATTCTTGCAAAAATATACAATCTTGTTAGAATCTTGCAGATTCTTATCAAATTGTACTTAGTTGCTTGGATATTGAAATATTAAATATGCAATATATATACGTGATTATAAATTATAGACTATGTTCAAATGTAAAAATCTATTTTTTATTTATTGAAATGTGTAAATCAAAGGACATAATAATTTAAATTGCACTTAATTCGAACATTTATCTAGAATATTTTCCAGACAGCGCAGGAAAAACAAAAGACATTTTTAAAAATGTCTAAAAAACCAACAAAATGTTTTGAAATTGTCTTTTAATTATCTTTTAGAAATATATGCTGTCTGGGTTAGTTTGAATCAGATATATAAATAACATATCAAATTTTCATAAAAATTGAAAAATTGATTGCAAAAACCTACATAGAAGAAAAACTCCATTAAACGTTAACAGTTTTATACAATATCTAATAGATGTGTAATGAAGTTTTTTTTATGTGTGGCAAGACACCTAATTAGAAGTCAAACCGGGATCTTCTACATTTCGTGTAAACAATCCGACCACCAAAGTATTAAATCCTCTAAACATTTGAGTATGACTTATAATTCAAGAAATAACGCATTTTTTCAACCTGCATGAATTATAACAAAATTCAGCTCGTATAGTATCAAACTAGCAAAAATTTATCCGGTCAATGCAGGCCAATCTCTTCGTGCAAAATATATTTTTCGTGTGTAAATTAATACACAATATAATAATTTGAATTCAATTCATTTCGAACATCCATCTAGAATAGTTGGTTTGCATCACTTGGCCTAGGTGTCTTTTCGAATGTTTTAATTTTTATGAAAAGATTGGATATATATTTCATCTATATGTGATGCAATTCATCAAGCATTCTAGATGAATGTTTGAATTGAATTGAATTCAAATTATTATGCGTATTAATTTATACGTTTAATAAATAAAAAATATATTTTGCACGAACATTTAGCACATTGGCTCACGTTAACCAAACAAATCTTAGTTTGATACTATATATGAGCTGAAATTTGTTGTTAAACTTGTTGCAAAAATCTCTGTTTGTTATTCGAGATAGTTTCTTTATCGTAAGAGGGATAGCACATTTCTACGCGCACATATGTATATACATTCAATAGCAGTGATATAACAATTGAAACTGATAAATC
>QVNV01026991.1:0-31807 GCA_014825455.1 Pseudomyrmex pallidus | reverse complement strand
ATAGAAAAAAATGGTTCAGGACTTTTCGATTCAGTTTTACTTCTTCTACCTGCCTACGAGAGATGTTAAAGTCATTCCGGGACACCCTGATATATATATATATATGTATATATATATATACATGTTTTAAACTGTACGAGCCTTCAATTTCTTCATTGTATACTATGTATTTGTACTTTATTTTAAATTATTTTAAATTATTAATTGTATATATACACTAACTATATAATGTATATTTAAAATAAAGTACAAATAATAATTTAAAATAATTTAAAATAAAGTAAAATAAAATAATTTAAAATAAAGTACAAATACATAGTATACAATGAAGAAATTGAAGGCTCGTACAGTTTAAAACTAGCAATAAAATTTTGCAGATATAGAAGAGCCAATCGCTGGATGGTGTTTGCGGAATAAATATATTTAAAAATATATATTTATATTTTAGAAGTGTAAATTCTTACACATTATTTTCGAATTGAAATTTTCGATTCTTAAATCCATATAGGTTTGCATCACGTATATGAGAATACCCATTTTTCCTTTCCCAATCAATTTAGAAATTATATTGCAAAAAAAAAATACCTCGGTCAGGAGTCGAACCTAACCCTAGAATCTTCGGCTTTCCGCGCCAAGCCCTTCCCTATTCGGTATTACATAGTATAAAATTAATATTGTTAGCTCTGAACACCAATACTTTGACTTATTTTTTTCAACTTTTTACTTCAATGGACAACCTGGCGGCTCATTTTCATGTAACGTATGACTTTTCTGTTAGCTTTGGAGCGCACTTTGTAAAGAGAATTTTATGTTATATTTCACCTGTTTTCTAACTCATGTAACTTGTCATCATTTTATTTTTTTATTTTTTTTTTTTTTTAATTTTGTATTCTTTTTTCGCGATTGAGGAAGGCTCACATGTAAGAGCTCGAAACGTTTCGCATCTCATATTATATATGTAAAATATAGAAAATTTATTTTCAACATCTTGGTTTTGCTCGACTTCAACCTTCTCTTACTGTTTATTGTTCTAAATTAATATAATTACCAAAGTATTAAAACTAACGTGACAAATAGAATATATCTCATAAAATCTTACACACGTATATGACTTACGTAGAAATGCGTAGAAACGGAATTTATTTTGAAATTCCAATGCTATGTAGAACGCTCATGAAAAAAACAATTAGATTATTGTGATAATCTTATGATAAGATATTCTTGCCTATATACATGCACCGATAATTTATACCATATACGTATATATAGATACTAAAGTTACATATCGATATATCGTAGTACCCTTCTATGGAGATATGCAGGGCGAGTTTCGTCCGGCATCCTCTTGCGCGTTCTCGCCGGAAGGACTCGCCGGTGTTACGCTCGATGAAGGCGCGTGAGAGTACAGGACGACAACGCAAAGAAGGACGGGCGTGGATCCTTGACTGGACACGAAACGCGGAGAGCTCAGAGCAGAGCAGGGCAGGCCAGGCCAGGGAGCAATGTCCCTTCGCAGTCATCCCCTTCCTCGCTATCGCGCGCGTACTCGCGACGCGAGGTATGCACGCCGTTACTCGCCTCCATGCGCGCGCGCTCTCTCTTTACCGTGGCGCTCACTCGCTTTTTATGGAAAAGCTATATAAGCCGGAATTTTCCACAAGACTTTCTCAATAGAATTTTCCGCTGCTTCAACTCATTTCTCTACCCTACATCGCAGCTACGCACACGCGTACTGATAAAGATTTTCGTTCGACTGTATATGTGTATATGTGCTGTATGTATGTATGTGTGTGTGTGTATATATATATATATATATATATATATATACACATTTTGTGTATATATATATACACAAAAATATATATTTTTTTTACATGTATACATACGTACGCGCGCGCGCGTGTACGTGTGCATTATATTACAGCCACACTACACACTAGCGCGCGCGCACATTGCGTGATATATTTAATTTTTTTTAATAAAAATAAAAGTAATTATTACTTTTCTTAGCTACAATATTCTATCTAGCACGACGGAAACATGAAAAAAACTGAGATTCTATTCTTTTGTTTGTGCCATCACAGCAGTTAGGCTGACAAATAAATTAGACACTTTCTAGACGTCTATGAAGCCTTTGGGACTTTCTAGCTTCATTTAGAGGATGGAACATGTGTGGAACTTCTAATGATTCAATATATCTTGAAAAATGCAAAAATACGAGATAATATTATTATATTTGTTATTCTTTATCTATCATGAAAACGGAGAAAGAAACAGATACTCGCATCCAGGAATAAATGTTTATCGTTCAGTTTCTTTTCTGCACAAAATCATATTCTTTCTGCCGCGAAATAATATTCACAATGATTCTTATCCTATAATAATAATCAACGGAATTAACTACACGGAATTCGTTTGTGTAACAACGACAAATGATACGGACAGAAAAGAGAGCTGACACATCATTTCCTCACTGCGCAGTGGTTTCTCGGAATATCCTTTGTGGTTGATAGCACAAGGATATCTGACCATAAAAACATCGTGTCAAAACGACGCGACGTTGAAACAATTTTATATCTTTTCTGTTTTTGTCTTGATTTTAATCAAACTTTCACTTCAAAAAACTGTCTTTGACTTTAAAAAAAAAAGAAAAAAAAACTGACAATGCAGGTCTAATGTTACTAGCCAGCTGAGAAAAAAAATATCGTTCACGCCTCTTCGGGGTGTAGCCGGAGATAAGATAGCTTACGTATGTGTATGTGATATCGTATTAAGACAAATTTACACGATTCCCTCTTGAAGATCCTTTTAAAAATGACTCATTTAAGATAAATATATTTGACGAAGACGAATTTGCTTAGAATAAAACTTAAAACAAAATTAACGTTATTATAAAAATTAATATTAAGAAAAAAGTTATAAAGAAGAAATAATAAACAAATTCGCAATCAAGACATTTTGTATTATTATGATGTAAGAGATTTTTGTTAAATTATAATATAATCTATATATATAATATAATGTTAAATTATAATATAATATAGCACAATACCAAAAATAAATAATATGATAAGAATACAAACAAAAAACAAAAAAAAGAGAACAAAAGATATTCACGGTGATTAGAACTTACAGAAAATTTGCGCGCGCGTGCGCGTGGATGTTATCAGAGTATTATTTAGGAACAAGACAGCGGCACACATATAAGCCTCTTTAAATTATCCTACTATTATTGGCATCATTAATATTCCGTACCGTCAAAAGATTACCATTGTATAAAGAATTCAAACAATACCGTAAAGAGGTTAAGATAACACTTAACCCTTTCCCCTCTCCTCCGTCGATCACATGTGCATTTTAGTTGGAAGCGGTACTGCTGGCATGTCATAACGTGAACCTTATGTGTACTAATTAGGACCATTGAGGAAGAAGACGTTCTCGATATATAGGGCGCCACTCGTAAGTTCGTTGCTGGTTGCACGTCGCTTATTGGCTTATTGAACATTACTTATCGTAAACTATGTATTTCTTTTCTACATGATTGACATTTTTTGCAATATCGGTAATTTCGTCTCAAAATATATATTTTGATCCGGAAAAAGATTTGTTTATTCTTATTGAAATCATGAAGATAGAAAAATCATAAATTTTTCTTTAACGAGAGAAAAAAAAAAAGAAGAGTAAAATATAAGCTGTATATCTACTATATGTTGTAAACAATACTTGATTTGTTCTCATTGAAGTAAATTGATAGTATTTTTACTAGTCACCGCAATGCAGAGGCGTACTTCAAAGCATGAAGAGATTGTTGTGGTGCGCATATATAACGGGGATTCGCACTGGAAGACAAGAAACCGGGGAAAGCAAAGCAAAGCAAAGCAAGGTAAGACAAGACGAGCAAGGCTTGGCACAAGACAAGACTTTACAAGAGAAGAGAAGGTTTAGTTCTTCCTCCCCCCCCCTCCTCCCCCTCTACCCTCTTCTCGCTCTTTCTTTCTCTTTCTCTCCCGAATTCGAGACAAAGTCTCGTCGGACGTCGCTATAGTCGTTTCTCAACCCTTTCACGATTACGTCACGTTAAAAAAGCTATTTGGGGTCAACACCCCGAGCTGTAGCGACACGTGTAGTACTTCTTGGTTCCTCTGTCCTCTCACCACTCCGCCGCGGTCCACCACCCCACGGTAATGTGAAGACAGCCCTCTCTCTTCCCTTCCGACTCCTTCGCCCGCACGAGCGATGACGCCATTGCAACTTCCCTCTCTTCCCTGTTTCTCGCCTACTTTAAGAGAGAAGTCCCTTCTACTCTCCGCCGAGATTGCTGAACTCCCTAGACTCATCAAACCTAGAGTTCCAGATAGATATGAATGACACTATTCAGGGCTGACATGAATAATAATAATAAAAAAGATAAAATAAATTATACATCGTGCTATAATAAGTATCTCTTCTCGCAAAGAAAAACATGTACAAAATTAAAGAATAAGAAAAAAGAAAAAGATAAGGTACGTATGTGCTTGCGCGTGCACGAAAATACGATGATTAGAGAAGATATGCTCGCGTAACGGCTGTATAAATAATGATCTGTAACAAACAAGTTTTCTTACAACGGAGAATATTAATGCTGGAGTAGTACATATTCACAGAGAAAAGGATGAAACAAAGAAGACAAGGACGCAAAGCCTCGAGCGGATACAGCCCTGGCCGTGGGCGCAGAGTTGAGAATAGTAGGGGAAATAGCCGAGTTTCTCGGAGATGGAGCGCAGACTCTGAGCTAGAACTAGCTAGAGTCTTGCTAGAGCGGAGCCAAGGACACTAGATGATCAGCAACAACAGCCGAAGGAACTAAACGATGACGACAGAGGTGGTGGTGACTTCCCTTCACCCCGATCCACGTGTATCCACATCGTCTACATGCCCGTCTACCTCTCTACTCCCCTAATATCCAAAACCGACATCGTCCTCGGCCCCTTCGCGCCACCGATCCCACCCGTCGCCACCGCCGTTACTGTTGGTGCTGCTGCCGCCACCGCCGCCACCGCCGCCGCCGCCGCCGCCGCCGTCGTCGCTCTGAGTCTCTCTCCGCAACGCGCTTCCCCTTCCAAGCACTTTTTTGTCCGACTATAAGCCTCTCTCGTCCATCGCGACAAGGCAGCAGCCATCGTGCCTTTTTATCAGTCGACCGAAAAGATCCACGGGAATTCTGCCGTAACATTGTACCCTGTGTATTCGCTAGTTCAAATGCAAAAAAAAAAAAAAGAAGCAAAGAGCAATTCTTGCGCATGCTTCAAAAAGATATATACTTATATTAATACATCGTATATGTACATACATATATGTATACATGTATTTATAAAATACTACGGTGGAATTTACATCTCCCTTTCATCTGTTTGTGCCATGCTAAATGGGGGCATCCCGTTAAACGCGTTTATCCTAGGGCAAGGGAAGTAGTGGGGGGGTGAAGATAGAAGGGAAGAGAGAGGATGGAGAAGTGCGCATGACAAAATCCTGGCGACAGTAGCGTATTCGCGAAGTAAAGCACGCATGTCAGGGTGAATGTATCACAAATTACGCTATATCGATGTATAGCAACTTTGCTTGCAGAACTGCGCGGGCTCATTTGAAACTTTAGAACAATTTGAGAATACATATATTGATAAAATCACTCATTCTTGAAAATTTCTGGCTTAACGAAAATTGTTACGTCAAAGCGAAATGAAATCAGCGACCGTCAGAAATGTTTGCTACAGTGATGTTGCGGGTAGGTATGTAGGTTGAAGTATTTCTCTTGAAGTTCAGTGTTGCGACTTCGTAGCAAGTCGACGGTGGCGGCGACGATGGACAGAGAAAGACGGACGCGATTCTCCGCTGTCGTCTGGCAAAAAAGTGCGCAAGCGCGCGCGAATCACACTCTCCCTCTACTAGCTCACCACCTTCTCTTCCTTCCCTTCCTTCCCTCGCTCAAGCTGTACATGCGAATTTCCTGTTTAGTGGCCGGAGGAAGAGGAGAGACGGCAGAGTCACATCCCTTTTCGTGACCATCCCCGCAAGGTTCGAGGTCAGTTCATTTCTATTCTCTTTACCTCTTGAGAAAGGACCTTGGTCTTGGTTTCTCCGCCTTGACCCACGTTTCGTATTATCCGAAATAATTGGTTGCGCGATAATTTTTTTTTTGTAACAAGAAAAAAACTTAAAGTGTTTCATAAAATCGACTCGTTGATTGATTAAATTTAGCAATAAAATACTAGATCGAAGTGGTAGTTTCAAAACTTTGAAGTTAATAGGATTTTAATGTACCAGAGCGATAAAAAAAAGAAACATTAGGATTACGTGCAACATTGTCGACGGAGAGCGAAAAGTAAATTATACATAGTCACGGAACAGAACTCTTTCTGAGAGAAAAAGAGCGAGAGAGAGAGAGAGAGACAGACAGAGAAAGAGAGAGAGAAATATATATTCAGAAAGGAAAGCTAAACGAGAACTTCGCAGGGGCAGGCAAAGAACGGCCGACTCACATTCGAGAGGATAAGAACAAAAGGGCAAAAGTAAGTGTACTTTTTCGAGGGTGACTGAGGGTGAGGGCCAAGGAAGAATAAAGCAAAAGCGAGGCGTAACCGCATAGCCAACGTGCGTCGAATAAAGATGATTCTACATGCAGTAAAGAACGAGAGAGAGAGGAAGTAAGAGAGAGGGTGTGTATGTGTTCGTTCATTCCTTACTAAAGCGAGGAAGAAGCAACATGTTGAGAGGGTGAAGTGAGGAACAAAGGGGGAGTTTGACGAGCACGACGAAGAGTGCGCGTTACTACGCGAGAGTCAGACGAAGAGAAAAGAGGACGAGACACCACGAGCAGGATAGCTTGAGAGCGAGACGGGGTGTCGGGGGAAGCGGTGGCGCGTTGCGTAGGGTGCGGGGGTGGGGGAGCAAAACGAGAGCTCACCAGGGTAGAGAGTGCGAGAGGGTGTAGTGGGGAGCTCTCCGGTACGGCGCGTCGTGTCTCTAGGTGGCGGTGGTGGTACACAAGTTATACTCTCGCGGGAGATTGCGGAGTACGGAATTGGACTCCGCGACTTCAGACTGGACTTGGTTCGGGTTTGCTCGGTCGTCGTCGGCTCGGTGGTTCGTTTGGTTGAACGAGGGCGCGCGAGCGAGCGTTCGTTCGTTCGTTCGTACTCGAGCGGGTGTGTGTATCGCGCTAGCTGCTGCTGGCTGCGTGTGGTGTAGAACGACCGACGGTGAAGGGTACTGCGAGTGGAAGACACGGCCGTGGCTGGCTGCTAGGCGGGCGTAGGCGAGGTACCGTGACGGCCGTTCGGTGGCGCAGCAGAAATTTCCCGACACGACTGGCGCGGGTTGGTCAACAGCGTGGTGTGCGTGTATCTTTTATCTCGTTTTCGCGCACGGCGCTCGATTTAAGTGTGCGTGGCGCGCAGTGTGTACGTGTACGTAATCGGTCGCGCGTATGCGTATCTGCCCCGAGAGTCCGCGCCTCGACTTGCTGACATGGCGTCCTAGCGTTGCGCACGGCCGAAGTTGCACGTCCTTTCGCACATCACGGGAACGGATCTTTATCCCTTTTGCTCACCCCCCTTGTCGTCGGAACGCGAGGATGCCGAGGTAAGTGCAAGTGGTATGTGTTGTTACGACCGCGACTTGTTACCGCCAGACGATATATATTTTATGCGTAACATCTTCGTGTCGTCATCGCGTGTCGTGTGTATCAGCCTTCGTCATCGCCTTGCTCGCTCTCCTTGTCGCCCCGACGAGGGGCAAAAAAGAAGGAACGAAATCGATGTGTGTTACTACCTTAGCGCGTTTTTGAAAGTGTGCGTTTTAGGACCGGGCGGTGTCGCGCGGTGAATCCGAGTGTTTGAACTCGCGTGACGACGCGACGGCAACGTTCGTAAAATGACACAAGATGAAATCGAGACAAGCACAGGGTCGTTGCCATCTCGAGTTACCCTCGCGAATCAATATTACTAGCGCAGCCAGACGATGTCTTGTTTCCTCCTCCCTCACACGACACGTATACACCTTTTTGCGCGCCCTCTCTGCGCCCTCTCTCTCTCTTTTCTACTCTCCCTACACACTCGAGCCTTGTGTAGCTCTTTCTCTCTCTTTCTCGCGTCTCGGCGTTTTTCGTTTTCTTCTATACTTCGTCTGAGAGAACTACTCATGTGGTGTGTTCATACGGTGTTCTACTCTGTGAGTGCTCACCAGTGTCCATATGCGCGTGTATGTATGTGCGTGCGCGCGTGTGCTACGCGTTTCGTATGCGCGCGTGTGAATATGTGTATACGGTACAAGCGCGCTCCTACGTGGCTGCGTCGGAAGGGTTAACAGTGGCGAGTCAGCGGGGCGGAGCAAAGAGGTTAGTTTCGAAGTAGCTTCTTTTCCACGAAGCAGAACCGCCAAACGCAGAAGGAATTTGCGCGCTCCTTCTCTTTCTTTCCCTCCCTCTCCACCTGCCACCCTTAAAAAAGAAAAAAGATGGCGAGCACGGGGTATCGGATGGCTTATCGACGCATAGATGGGCGAACGTGCTTCTTGACGTGGGTTTTCACTTGAGAAAGGGTTGCGTAAATCCCTCCTCCCTCTCCCCTGCCTCACTTGTCCTCTCCTTCCTCCCTCGTCCTCCCCCTGCTTCTACCCTCCCTTCTTACCCCTCGCTCCCTTCTCTTTCTTTATGTGGTGCGCAGTCGGTTGCAGCGCTGCCCATCGGCGCCGATACGCCCCGGGGTGTTGAGGCTGACTTCGCTTTGCTCGGTTCGGTTCGGCCGTTTTCGGTCGCGTCCGTCCGTCCGTTCGGTCGTCTGTCCGTCCGTCCGTCCGTCTGCCGGGCATCCTCCCTCTTACTAGTCGGCAGTCGCGCTCATTGAAGTCGTACGTTCGCGCGCGCGTATGTGTGTGTATGTGTGCGCGCGCCCGTTTTGTGTGGTACATACGTGCACAGCTCCGTTTTCTTCCCGAACAAACACACGTATCTTGCATCTTCGCACGATTGCTTGGACAGGTCTTTTACGATTTTCCTCGTTCCTTGTGTGTTTGCGCGGTTTTTTCGTTAAAACTTCGGACGTCCTCGCTACCCGAGAGTCCCGAGACACGTGTCTCATAGGTTACTTTTCGTAGGAGGAAGATTGTACGAACGGAGCGTTGTCACAGCGCACTTCTAATTAACTTTAATCGGCACAACTTCGTAACGATAACGAGAATTGTGTAATCTGTGCACCCTTTGCCCCGAACAGCAAGCGGATTCTTGTGGATGTGAAACGTGTTTGTTAGTCACAGCGGGGTGTTACCAGTGTGTGGGTGAGTTGTGTGTCATGTTATGTTGCGAATTGTGTGTGTATGTGTGTGTGTGTGCGCGCGCAGGGCCGTGCTCGACATGATGATTTTTCCTGCACACGAGCACAAATAAAAATCACGTTCTGTTTGCTGTGCGAACTGGAATTGAAATTTTAAATGCGACATCTTTTATGATACAAACATGTGGCAAAGATGATACTTTGATTATCCGCGTGCAACACACGCAAAAAAAAAAAAAAAAAAAAAATAAAACTATTTAAAAGAATTGTTTATTCTCGTAAGGACACAAATTTTTTATTTTCATACTTTGTGTTCGCGGTGAAGTATTAGCCCTAATAAAAACAAAAAACAAAAAAACAAAAAAAAAAAAAAAGTTCTATCCGATACTCGAGTGCTCCCGATAACTGAGTTAACAGGGATTCACGTTATCTTAAAGATATAAACACGCTCGAACGCATCGAAATATGTAAGTGGACTTGGCTCCGTGTTTCACAACATGGTAACAAGAGTCAACGAGATTTCGAGTGTTTTTTTTTTTTAACATTCACGGAGTGTCGCGGGACCATCTCGTCGTCTCTCCTATACAAAAAAAACCGTATCGATAATGACACCCCGTATATAATTACGTAAATATTGCTTCTTTCGTTTCAACGTTTACAGTGTTGTACGGAATATTTAGGACGCGTCTATGATATTTTCTCCAACCGAAAATGAATTACAACAATCGGTTTTTTTCTTCCTTGTCACTCTTGCGGGACCGTGATTTTATACTTAAATTTTGTTTGTTTCTAAATCTATAAACATATCCAAAATCTTTGTTACGTTATTCGAGTGATTTTTAATTGTCGCGTAATCGGGCGGTATAAGATGATCGAATAAACTCAATGTTCGTATGTGCGTATACATTTTGTCCCAATTCTACGCGATAAAAGAATTGATACATTGATACTTGTTGTAATTTCGACGAAACACACATATATACATATTTTGCGATGTATACATTTTATATCTTTATTCGGAGACTCAAGTGCTTCGACTTTGTACAAAGCGCACCGGATTTGAAAAGCATCGGGGCAAAGTGCCTAGCACGTATTAGGGGGAGAGAGAGCGCGCGCGCGCGGAGGGCGTACGACGACGACGACGACGCACGCGGGCGACAAGTGCACGCAACGAAGCGTCGACCCGTCGACCGTACCCATGTGCTTTCCGATGAGAATTTACATGCGACTTCCTGCGGGCTCTTTCTCTCGATTAAGAGTAGCGTAACGATTTTATCGCGGTACCCGCGAGGGGTTGAAGCGGCGCCAATTATGGTGGCGATGATGGTAGTTCGAGCGAAGGGAGAACGGATGTGTAAGGGCGTAAACAGACAACACGCAGCGAAAAGAGAGGGTTAATATTCGTCACGCATCGAATACGCCGAGTTTTAAATTCTCGCAGCTTATCGCGAAATCGTCAGTTCGCTAATTTTGTTTCTTATCTCTCTTCGTCAATTTTGTGATTTTTAGAAGTAGTTAAGTCCGAAGAATTTCTAGAATTTCTTCGAGATTATGTTCTCACAAGATTATACGGAGAGTTGTTAGGTTTTTGTTGCATAAAAAAAGTTTTTGAGGTTGTTTGGGGGTTTTTTTTTTTTTTTTTGCACACAGATACTTGTCCACAATATTTTTTGAGATTTCGATCTCTGTATATGCTATAAATTATTCAACTGCTCACGTTTTCTGAATAACGTAGGGTAACAAAATTGAAGAAAACATTGGTGAGGGGTGTTCTCTGAACCGAGAAGAGTTTCCGTGTATCGTGTCCATAAAGCGTCCGAGAGTTTCCTTTTTCCTGTTCTTCCATGATAAACTGAACTAGCACTCAGCACACACACATACACACCTGTTGTGTTTCCTTTTTTTTAATTTAAGTATATTATTCGTATTTGTGAACTGTAAATATATATTATCACAGAATTATTAGTGTATTGAAAATATACAAATGAGAGTTCTACATTGTTCTATTATCATATATTTCAATATTAAAATATGTTGTTTTTTTTTTTTTTTTTTTTTTTTTTTTTTTTTTTTTTTTTTTTTTTTTTTATAAACATCTCAAACATCTCAGGATAATAACGAGTTTTAAATGAGCAATTTAGAGCCACAAATTACAAGCATTAGAGAATACAAGAGCGATTAAGTTAGAAACTTACTCTTCTGAAGATAAGATTTAATTCTCGAGTTTTACTCAAAGTGGTGAGTAGCTCGAATATTTTAAAGAAATAGATATACACACGTTACTGTTTTTTTTTTTACACGCAATGTAATAT
This sequence comes from Pseudomyrmex pallidus, assembly GCA_014825455.1. Classification (NCBI taxonomy): domain Eukaryota; kingdom Metazoa; phylum Arthropoda; class Insecta; order Hymenoptera; family Formicidae; genus Pseudomyrmex; species Pseudomyrmex pallidus. Next base: position 20,190 of record QVNV01026991.1, on the reverse strand, counting down.
ATGTGTATTACATTATTAATAGTATATGTAATAGTGCAAATAACAACACGCGTTAACGTTTAACTCGAACCAAATTGCAATTTTTCTCAATTTACAATTGCTACGATCGAAGATCAAGTTAAAACAGAGATTGTTTTTACGATATTGACAGAATAATTCGTGTATCTTTATATTCAAGACTTAGTTTGGCATGATCCTTGATTCAATCAGTCAATCGAGTTTCCGAATGACGTAACTTACAACAGCCCTTCGAGCGTTGATTGCTGCTCATGGTGGGTTATTATTTCGGTGGTATTGTAATGGGGGTGTCAATTGTCCGACAATGTTCTCTTCTCGGCGACGAAAGAGGAGAGAAAAAGAGCGTAAAGTTTCATATATTTGTTTTTTGTCTTTTATATACATATAAAAAAGAAGTTTTGCAACTCCGCTGCACTTGTTTGCATCTGTTTTCGCGACACTGTGATGACTAGAAGTCGGATATAAATGCCATGTCCTAGTTAAACCTACGGTATGCAGCATAAGATCGGATTCCGGTAGCCGAGTTAAACAAGGAGGAAGACGCGCTACCAATCACATTCTTAAACGTTTTTCAGTAATTTCTTGCGATTTCAATCGTTTACAAGACGATATATGATCGGAAATTATTTTTGTTTTCCATAAAAATCTCGAAACATAAATAGATAATAAAATGTTATTCTTACTCGTCGAAAATTATATAAATATTATATAAATAGGTAACATCAGAAATAAAAACGATTTAAATAATATATGCTTGTACTCTCGCAAAATTGTTTTATAATATATTCAGAAGAGTTTTTTTTGTTGTTGAGAATTTCGAAGTTCTTGTCACTCTCTCGAGCATTCATTTGATGTTTGTTCGATTACTGTGTCTCGTCCTCGAGCAATATTCAGTCATTGGAACCGCGACATCCTTTCGTTTTTTTTTTTTTTTTTTTTTTTTTTTTTTTACTCTCCCTCTGAAGCACTTGTCTCCATTGAATTCGAGCGTCACGCGCAACGGCGTTGTAATCGGCGTGAGGAAAAACTTTATAAAGTTTCCTCACGCGCGCGAGCGTCAAATAAATTCACATTTAAAATAGAAAACTCGGCTGAAGTACAACACAAAATTAAATTAAAATATAGACCTTCCAGCTTTCGGACTGCGGTTAGAGGCAGATTATTAATAAATACAGCAATTAAATGGTATGTGGAACGTTTCGATCCTTATATATTTCGATCATCATCAGCCACACTTAAAGATATATCATAATACGTTGCTGAGTGCCGACAATATGAGAGAATCCAAGACAAGATAGCAATGGACAAAATTGTTGACACGTCAATTCGTCCTTGTATCATGTTGTAAAATTTGGAAGAATTAGACAATGTCGTTGAAAACTCAGCAACAAATTATACAGCAACGCCCACGGTACAAACATCTCCCGCAACGTACAAAATATAAAAAAATCTGCCTCTGACCGCAGTCCGAAAGCTGGAAAGTCTATATTTTAATTTAAATTCACATTATTCGCATAAGATTCAAACAATGATGCTTGAAAGATTTTTAATGTGACAGCAATCGTCGCTTTATTTGATTAGTTTATTTTCTGTTGAAATTTCTTTATATATAAAGATAACGCGATATTGCACACGTAGACTTTTACAAGTTTGTAAAATTTTAAACGGTGCTGAAAGAACTTCCGGAACGTATACGCCAATGCACAGTGAGGTTTGAGCGTTGTCACCGCCGAAAGGGTGACGAAAGGGTGAGAGAGAGAGAGAGAGAGAGAGAGAGAGAGAGAGAGAGAGAGAGAGAGAGACAGACAGAGACAGAGAGAGAGAGACAGAGACAGAGACAGAGAAGTCTAGGAGATGTAGGTCTGTCGAAGAGAAGAGCAGAGTCACAAAGATAACTGCTTGGCAATGAATATGAGGGAACGTTTCGTAGATTCTTGAATGCTATAGAATATCGGACCCTTCATTCACCTCTCTCTCTCTCTCTCTCTCTTTCTCATATAAAAACCACAATAATTACATACAGTACCGGTCAGAAGTATATCACCTTTCGAATATTTTGAGCATAATTTTTTGTGTAGGTGCTCTCTCTCTCATCAAATGCATTTAAAATTTTATTTAATTTAGTAAACCTACTGACAGATTACCTTGTACATGAAATGTAATAAAGTTTGTGTTTTTCGTGTCCCTGTCATTGTTTTTATCGTTATATTTTATTGTTTTACATTATGGCAAAGATCAGTGGTGCTCGAGATATTGATGACCAACAGCAGAAAGCCATGTTAAAAAAAGTAAATTATTTAAAATTAATATTTTACAAATTGTTTTCATTATTTGACGAAAAGTTATTTGTTTAGTAAGTTGTATCTCATCACCAAAACACATATTATGATTTGATAGAGAATTCTACACTTTAAAACAAGTTATCTCGAAAAATCGAAAGGTGATATACTTTTGGCCGGTACTGTATATTCAATCACTATTTTAGAAATCTCGCGACTTCAGTTTGCAAGAATTTGCAACAATTAAATATACATGTAGAGATTTAACAATCGATCAGAAATTTTCACTTGAGAAAACACTTTCGGAAGTATAATTAATGTCCTTTAAGCATTTTCACATATAAAAAAAAACTTAAATCAAGGTCGAAGAATAAATACACTTAAGGATTACTAAAACACGAGAGAGACATCGATGTGTTCTTTTCATTTTCGCGTTTATATTTGTAGTTAACAATTTTGTGCGCGCGTCTAGCGGTCTAAAGGAATAAATATTTTCGAATTGTCAGAAAAATCGGAGAGTGAGCATCCCTGAAGATTTGCTTCGGTTTTTAATCTCGGACACAAACGCGAGCGTGCGAATTAGGAATGCCGTGCGCTTCTCTCCTCACGAAGCTTCGAAAATGTGGGACACGGCTGTACTCGGCGCGGCGCGACCGGCCGAGGGTCTCCCCGCGCCTCGAAATTCTCCGTTAACTCCGCCGTACCTGGTGGCACGCCGTGGCTAACGGAATGAGCAGTACCCTGCGCGCTGACTGACGCATTTCTACACACGCTCACGCGCCAGATATACAGGGTGTACCAGGAAACTCCACCCGTCCCGTGTGTAGCAGCGCGCGCACGGCTTGTGCGTCCGTGAAACGCTTGTTTTGCTGTCGCAATTTCTCGTTGTGTGCTATGTAATTTTTGTCAGTGAATTAAAAAACATCACACGTGATTTTTTTTTGCGCTTTTGAATTGTTGTTATCGCAATTTGACACACACACACACAGAGAGAAAGAGACAGAAAGAATAAAGACAAAAGATAATTGACCGGATATAAATAAAATAAGTTAAAATATCATTTATACTACTGAAGTAACGATGATGATTGACACAAACGCGCAGTATAGCGAGAAGTAAGTCGGAAAACTTAATGCGCGATAATCGCTCTCTAGCGCCCTTGAGTTTTCCCTGCTCTAATTATTGAAGTCCCGCGACTCTTGTGTGAGAGATATCTAGTAAGACTTCGTGCTGTTCCAGATTTTCGATTTTTACAACGTCACGCGTTGCAATAAAAAAATATTTTTTTTTTTATTTCACATAATTTGACGAAGAAAAGTTATATATTTCGTAATGTTTGTTGTTGTTGTTGTTTTTAATCGAAATGTGGGGTACGAGCTGTGAGCCAGCGAAATCTGGGGAAAGAAAGTTTATTTTTATTATTTTTTTTTTTTTTTGAAACAATCAAATTCTATATAGCTCGCTTTTTCTTCTGGCGATATTGATACAATCGATCGACTTCGTCTTTGAACCTAAATTGCAGAAATTTGGCTAATTGATACAAAAACCTACGGACGGACAAGAATGTCGTCTCCGGATAACGCGTCCTCGCCGCGTGATCTCTCTCTTTCTTTCTCTCTCTCTCGTTCTTCCATCGCGAGTTCGCTCCTTCCATTCTCCCTCCGAGCTACCATCTCTTCTCGCTTCGAAGTAGCGCGAAGGCGACGATCGCGATTGCGAGTCACGTAAATCGCGGACTCGAGGAATCGCGCGGATGTCGCAATCGCGGTAATATTCGCGCTGTGATCTTCCTCCCCGCGCTCAACGCGCACGCGCGCGATAAAGAGGAGGAGCAGGCAGGAGACGGGCAAAAAAAAAAAAAAAGAAAAAAAAAGTAATAAGAAACGTGTTGCACCATGACGGAATCCCGGCACGAATGATTTCGCCAAGCGGACACGTACTTACAATCCTTGAGCGCTGACTCAGCGGAATGTTCCTCTAATCGATCCGTATATTTCTCGTCTTCTTGCGAACGCAGGAGAAATAATCGGAAGAAAAGAATTACGGAAAATACGATTTTTTTGAAAAAAAAAAAATGTGTCAGCACGGGGTGTGTAATCTCCCGTTGCAATATTACATAAAGATTAAGAAATAAAATAAAATTGTGCATTTAAGTTGCGATACACACGGCAAAGGAGTCTCAACCTATGACATTTGCGAATTTTTTTTAGAATTTAGAATAATTTACATAAGCGAGAAAATAATAAAAGAAGACAGAAAAATATACAGAGAGAAACCGATAATGTATGCCATATGTGGGAATAAACTCCGCCTTTTGACGAGCGTCTGAAGTCAGTTGCTGTCTGTCTTTGCGGAAACGCGCGAGTATCCTCGGAAAGTACGCGGAAGAACGCAGGCGCGCGAAAGGAGAGCGAGAGAGAGCGAGAGAGAGAACGAGAGAGAGAGAGAACTAAACACACCGGAGACAACCGAATACGACCGAGGTCGTCCGATTCGCGGATCTCTGAGGTCCGAAGCGCGCAGCGTGAGTTAGCGAATGCGAGTGCTGCGCGTTTGTTTGTCGTTCGTTTTGTACCTCGTACGGCATGACTACTCTGTCGCGCTGATTACGCAACGTGTGGCCATGAGAGTGTCCCGCGTTCGCGAGAATGCAGCCGCGTTCACGCGCCATGTCATCACTGAACTGGCGCGACTATCGATATCTCGCGCACAATGTTTACAACAGATCGGAGCGCGTGCCCTAACCTTAAACCAGTGTCTTATTTGTTGAGTGACCACATTATCGGATATGAGAGATAGTCAGGTTTTAAATTATTCAATATGAGATAATTACGTAACACACACACACGCGCGCGCGCACAAGTTTGCGTTAGCGTAAAAAATTGTACATGTTTTACGAGTTATCGACACTACGTAATGTACGCGGAGATGATTGATAAATCTCCGAAACGTCGAAGATATTTTCGACAGCAACAGTGAAATTATCGAAGCTAAACGTAAATGGCTATACTTCGAGCAAGTAGCTGTCACGCTAACATTAAGTGCGATAATGAGTGCACGACATTTGTGATATTTGTTTCTTCGAAGGATGAAACTTGTCAACGACAACGGCAATGTGATAACCACCGTCACGTTATTTACGCGTCGTTTCGGATATTTATCAATCGTCTCTCACTTCATTCCGGCTGCTGCTACGCTACAAGTTATTTTAAATTTATAAATTTATGCATGTAGGAAAAATACCAATATATATATCTGTAAAATAATATAATTTCATTACGTGACATGTTTGCTATTTATGTGCAATATAGGCAAAAAATATAAATAATTTAAAAAGCAAGAAAAAACATCAACATACATCAATAATCATTAGATACAAGTGAGAAAATTTGACTACTACTTTTGTGTGAATACTTGTAGAGGGGAAGTTTTTTTTTTTTTTTTTTTTTTTTTTTTTTTTTTTTTTTTTTTTTTTTTTTTTTTTTTGACAGCACGCGCAGAAAGTAGGTCACAATCGAGCAGAAGTCATCAAATGAGATTTATATCGCGTGAAAGAATGTGTAAGCGATATTGCCGATTACATGGTTTACTTACGTCATTCTAACAGAATTAATGAGATAATTTTATTTGAAGCTCTTTATACTTCAATTCAAATCGTGTTAAAACACTTGCAATAAATTCGTGATTTTTATATTGTCAATTGAAATTATATGTGAACGTATAATTTTATTCTATAGCGTTTTTTTATTATGTGCACTTTATACAATTACATACCACCACATCTTACATAGTAGTCAATTTATTCCCGCGTAGGTGTGTTCGCGCGCGTGCGCGCGCGTGTGTGTACGTATTACACCTGCGATTACATTGTTTGCTGCGCTATAGCGTATAGATGAGGTCATATTGAATTAATCTCACGGCGCTGTCGGTAAATTCATATACAATACTTTGGGACTTTCCTGCAACAGGGCGCTGTGCATTTCCTCAGTTGGAGAACGGGGGGAGGAAAGGGGAGAAAAAAAAAGAGAAAACCGGTCGTGCTCGTGCGAGTATCGAAGTGAATGAGTAAATACACGAGCGAACAGACTTTTCCATCCGGTGCTGGAGCGGTTTTTAATTGCGCGGCTTTTGCGGTTTAAGAGAATACAATTTATGCGCATTGTCGTAGTCCGTATTTACATCCTTTAGTGATTTTTTACTCTTAACAAAAAAAAAAAAAAAAAAAAAAAAAATACTAAAGGATGTCTTCTTGGCAAAATGAAGACACTCTACACTCAAATTGTATCAGACAGATATTAGTACGAATAGAGAGTTACCGTCTGTTACAAGAAAAATTTACAAAGCAATCTCAAAGCTAAAAAAAACTTCGTGTAAAATGTTTTTTAAATGTCTCTCTCTCTTTCTCTCTCTCTCTCTCTCTCTCTCTCTCTCTCTCTCTCTTTTCCTTTCTCTCTTTCTTCCTTTCTCTGTATTACTTCGTCTCGCTTGTAGTGTCAGTTGCCATTCACCGTGAAAAGCGTACATGTAGTACTCGTGGCTCTGGTCATCGTCAAGGTCGTGCAAGGTCGCACAACCATTCTGCATCCATACGCCATATGCAACGCATGTGCATGTGTGCGAAAACAGGTGGACGATATCGAGTGCAATTCGATTTCTAATTCATTATTAAACAATTCAATATATATTTTGAGAGTTGAGGAGGTATGCACCTCGAAGCACTTGGTCAAAATTGGCTCATTTTTCTCTTCTTCTTCTTCAACCCTTTTGCGTAAAATAACAACAGACTGTGTTCAGTAATTTAGTTTTCTTCTTTTTACTTTATTTATATTACAGTTTTTTTTCTCACTTTTGTAGTGTACGTTTTTTCGTCAATAGAATATTACTGTATTTTTTTTTCGTATATGTAGTTGTGCGTACACGTTACGTGGGTAAGGTGTTTTGCGCGCGAAGGCAGAGCGGGTCCAGGTATCGATCCGAATACGTGGAAAATACGCATTGATTCTCTCGACCGACCTGAAAACCTGTTCTCTTTATGACGATATTTCGAGATTATTTTAATCTCTCTTTTACTCTCTCGTTGTACTACAAGTAATGTACATGTAAAGTTAGAAAAATATTGTAAACACATTATTATTTGTGTAATATAAATGTTTTTGAAGAAATGTATTGTAGTGCGCGTGCGCCCTGTCGTGTTGGAAAATATAAAAGAAAAATTTAAATTTATCGACAAAAATTAGCGCCTAAAAATACGTTTTTAATAAAATATATATATGTTTTACAAATGTACAATTTTATTTGAATCAAAATTGCTTGAAATTGAAAAAGAAACGCCATAATATCAATCGTTACGATTTTATTTGCAGATTACGAGTGAGACGTATACGATAAGTCTTAGCCGATGTGGAGCAGAACAGCACGAGGACGAGTCGTAGAAGAAGAAGCAGTAGAAATAAGAACAAGCGGTTTTGTCACCGTGGAGCGTGGTGGCGGTGTGAAAAAGCAGAAGAAGATACGAGATCGAAGTGGCGGCGGCAGCAACAGCAGCAACAGCAGCAGCAGCAGCAGCAGCAGCAGCGGCAACGGCGACAACAGCCAAGTCCCTCCATGTTAGCAGACATCAACGGCAACCTACGTTGTCCGGATCTGAGAAGCGAAGCGATGGCGTCGTCGCAGAGATTCTGTCTGCGCTGGAACAACCACCAGAGCAATTTGCTCTCTGTTTTTGACCAGCTGTTGCACGACGAATGCTTCGTCGACGTCACGCTGGCAGTGGAGGGCCAACTACTCAGGGCGCATAAAATGGTGCTGTCGGCGTGTAGTCCCTACTTTCAGGTGAGCTCAACAATTTTTATCTGTGTGTGTTCTTTTTTTTTCTCTGCTACCTTCCTTCTTTTCGCCCTCTCTTCTTTTTTTCCTTCCTTTTTCTCTTTCTCATGATTGATATGATTAATAATATATATTAATATATATTTAGCGATGAGACAAATCTTGTACAGAATGCGTAGTAATGCAGAATTTATCTGCTTTTCGCAGTTTGTTTAAAAAAATTAATATTTCGAATTAAATTAATACGTAAATTGCATTTGCAGGCTCTGTTCGCTGGCCACCCCGACAAGCATCCGATAGTCATTCTCAAAGATGTTCCGTATGTGGACATGCGTAGTCTTCTAGACTTCATGTATCGTGGCGAAGTGAGCGTCGATCAGGACCGACTGACTGCTTTTCTGCGAGTTGCCGAATCTTTGAGGATAAAAGGTCTGACCGAGGTGAACGAGGACAAATGTGATCTACCAAACATTACATCTTCCTTATTGAGCGGCAGCCAGAACGCGGTAGCTCCGCCGCCGCCCAGCCTTCACCGGATCAATCAGATCGGCTCTTATCATCATCACTCGCAGAAGAGATTCCATCACATGTCCAGTCATCCGTTGCTTGGATCGGCGCTGACAGCGCCTAAACGGAAGCGTGGCAGACCTAGAAAGCTGAGCGGTTCATCAGACACACCAATCGGCGAAGTCGGTCAAGACATGCAGTCCTGCTCAGGTTCCGACTTGGTTCAGGGTTCGCCCGAGATGATGGAAATGAAGATGGGATTGGACTTTCAGAGTGAAGTCACTGGCAACGGTAACGCCAGAAGTGGTAGTAGTGGATCTGCCAACAACGTTGGCGGCGCGTCTACGGCAACCACCGGTAATACCGGTGCCACGACCTCCTCGGGGTCAACGAAAAGAGACGAGCCTACAGAAAACGGCACTGATGCAGAGCCGCCGGTCACACGGGTCAAGCGAGAACCAGAACCAACGCCCAGCACTTCGCAAGGTAAGAAACGAATAATATAGAATGATATGTAATTGAATTCAAATCTTGAAACTTGAAACTTGACCGTTTTTCCATGTTGATTCTAGGCCCGGATGAAACATTTGCGCGGCCGCACAGTAGACAAGGAAGTGAAGGTTTCAAGCAAGGTAAGACTTATAGCTTATCCTAACTTTGATACGAAAACATTGCAACGTTGACATTCCCCCAGTATAGTGAATGCCGAATTTAACAAATTTTTGCGTAAATATGAGCATTTTCTCATATATCTGTACGTTATAAGATCCTTTATAGACTAAAAACTATGCGCATTTTAAAACTTTAACCGAAAAAGCTTCCCAGTGAGGAATTGAACTGGTTTTTCACGTGACAAGTGGAGATACTAATCGCTATGCTATCTACGATTTAAACATTAACTTATTAAATGCAATTATGCAATTATTCGCCATCTATTTTTATAATAATTAATGACACAAATTTTAGAATAAAATATGTAACGAAATATTGACTTCTTCAAATCTGGTTTCTTTCTATTTACATATAAGAGATAAAGTTTATAAAAAAGGTTATAAAAGTTAATTATTTTATATCTTTAGATTTTATTAATATATTGTATATATTTTTTTATAACACTTTTAGAAAAACTTTATTTCTTTCTTTTAAAACAGTTTATACGTGTGTCTATAATCTGTCGGAGTTAATTTTGTAGTTTTTTGTTTTTTGAGAAATTCTTGAGAAAATGCATTATTGCATAGAAATATTATTCTGGTATTATTTTGGTAAAATTCAAATAACAGTTTAATAATTATTAACTCGAATACGCGAGTCACAAAGGTAAGTCACAAAGTGTGGTAGAACTATGATATGAAACATGAGCGTCTAAGGATAATCAATCATAATCAATATTTACCAAGATTGCATAATTTCACAGATAAAAAATTTCGAGTTAATGACGCAAAATGAAATCGCGCATCTTACAAATGACAAATTAATACTCCACTAGACTTCTTAACATGGTGTGAATTGTGTCCCGTAACGTGGGCATGGAGAAGAACGGTAGATTATTTTTTTTAACATAGTATGTGTTTTTTACGCTAAATCTAACATTTGAGAATGCTATTTTTTTAAATAATAACTATTAAAAAAGTAAAAAAAATATATATATATTAAAAAAGTGTACAAGAGATAGATTAAACAAAAACAAATAATCATCCGATATTCTTCTCCGTGCGAACTTGTAAGGACAGGGAGGAATTTGCTTTTGTGCCGTCTTAAACGCTTATTCGCCTCCCCTGTAAACGCGCCCTGAGGAGCAAGCAAGCGAAATGCCTTTGTTCGGCATTATTGACGACGCTGTGGACTCTCTACGTGAGAATGACTTTTATTAAGCTCTCTCGCACGATTCGTCGAGGTCGATCGACGACGTCTGAGAATCTGATAATTAGAAAAACCCGCCGGTCTATCAATATATATCTCTCGATTATATTTTCAACTTTAGGACTCGCGCAATTGCATTTTTCGCAATGATGTTGCGTTTCGCGCCAATCTGTAATCTTTCATTGCTGATGACGACACTTTTATTCTATGTTGTGCTAATGCTTTTGACTTTTCAGAATTTTTTTTCTGAAGCTGCCTTGTCGCGGCTGCCCAGTTGTCACCTGCAATCGAGCTCCTTTTTTTTTTTTAACGGAGCTAGCCAGGACTCACAACATAAGTGTCGAATTTGCGACGGTTTATCGCGCGCGAACATTCTCGATAATCGCGATCTCGAACCGCGGAACGTTATTACCCAGAAACTAAAAAGATATTAACCGTCACTTTGATATTCTCTCGCGAGCTTTAAAAAAAAAAAAAAAAAAAAAAAAAAAAAAAAAAAAAAAAAAAAAAAAAAAAAAAAAAAAAAAAAAAAAAAAGCACTATTCCGGCGCGAGAACAAATTCAGCATCCGGAAAAGCTTGCGTCTCCGAAAAAAGAAGGGGGAAAAAAAGATCAAAAACAAAAGCAATTTTCTGATGAGGTAAAACAACAATTTTCTTTCTCAAAGAAAGTTAGCAAGTGGCGTGTGTGAAGTGTCGCCGCACGTCGAACACGTATATCGATGCGCGCGCGCGCGGCGTTCATAAAGTGAAAGGAGAAAGAAATCGAATATCGAATCGATATATATAGATATATATATATAAACCAAAAGATCTAATAAGAATAAGTGAAAAGACACACAAACACACACACATAGGAAGGGAGAGAGGGAGAGAAAGGAGAGTGTGTGAGAGAGAAAGAGGAAGCCATCGTTTCGTTTAACAAGAGTTCGCGTTTAGAAACCAGGATATACCTACGCCATATTTCCGAAAATATAAAAAAAACAATCGTGAACTCCCTTCTGTACAAAAACACCTCCAAAAAAAAAAACTTAATTAAATCTTTGAAACCCACACATTGCAGTTCAATTATCCTCGCGCGTAAATATATGTAAAAGACATCTAGATATATTATACATATATATATATGTATACAATACGTAATAACCCATATATATATACTACATGTAATTCTCACGTTCGGCCAATGTGCAGCGCTTCGTTCCCATCTGTTTTTCTCCTTCTCTCCTCTTTCTCCCGGAGCATCATTTATTCTTCTTGATATTCAACTCTTTTGCCGCGCCACATACGCTCTCTCTCTCTCTCTCTGTTTGATATATCTCTCCGATCTAATTTAATCTAACCTCGAAACTCTCCCGAGCCTAATCCCAATTACTACTAACTTTTCCTCTACGTCTGGTGCCATCTTTTGTTCATCATGCTCCTTCTCCGCACAATGAGAAACGCTTCGCTGCCGTTGGCCACAGTGGTAACAGGAGGGGGTGGAGCCAGCTTTTAGCGGTGCTTACTTTTTTTTTTGTTGTTGTCTGATTTTTTTACACCTTGAACGCTGGTTAACTTTGTTTTACGCTCGCTTGTTGTGAAGAAAAACAGAGAAGTCTTGTTATTAGTTTTTTTTTTAATCGTGAAAAGACAGACCGTAAAGAGAAAGAGACAGAGAAGGATAGAGAGAAGAGATTGACATCGAAGCTGATGATAATGATCAAAACCATGATAATGATTATGATGACGATGATGATGACGATAATGATGATGACAATAATGATAATGATACTGATGATGATTATAAGGAAATATAGATGTAAACAACGGACAACACATTGTCGGTAGGTTTATCGCTCCCGCCTTCTCTTTGCGTTCTCGTTGCTCTAGAAAAAAAAAAAAACAAAAAACAAAAACAGGATAGACAGATTAATAAAATCCTATGTACGTGTAAATATGAAGAGGAATGGCAAGTGAAGAAAGAGAAGAAGTAGTGTTGACGTACGTTTCGGGTTTTTTTTTCTCTTTAAATATGCACTATGAGAGTACGTGCGCGAGAGGGTGCTTTGAAGATGTCGTCGAAGATGATCTCGTTTCGGGTAGTGACCGTGGTCGCTTTATTCACTTTTGGCGCAGGTGAGTTGAGATTTTCTGAATCACCATCATTCGATCTCTGAAAGATTTTAAGCTTTGCGCGGGGGAAGCGAGGGAATTAGGGAGGCCAGCCGCTAGAAAAAAAAAATAATACTAAAACAAAAAACAAAAACAAAGTCAAAATTATTGTGTATAAATAGATAAAACGAAAAAAAAAAAAAACGGAATTATTTCGAAAAGTGCCGAAGAGAAAGCCGGATGTAAAAGGTTATGACGTCGAAGGTCGAAAGCGGATAAACACACATAAATAGAAGTAATCATATGCATTTGTATCTCAAATTGTATAAAAATTATAATATATAATAATAAACGCAGAAAAAAAGAAGAGAATACATATCTTTTTTTTCTCGAGCGTCCTCGATCTCGATGGATCGTCTTCTCGTAGAGAATGGATAACAAGTAGAGACTGGACTGGACGCACTAGACTGAAAGGAGTGTAAGCAAAGTGTACACGTGTGTCTTGCTGATAGAGTTCATATGCGTGATTAGATCTGATGCATATGTGGATTGTTTGGGGAAATATCGTCCTTCTTGTTTGATCACAGATTCCAAGTGGAAGAGAAACAAGTAAAAAAAAGTATTTCAACAAATCTCGCTTTTGTATGTATATTTCATCAGTGAAATTAATAATAGTTTAACAATCGAGTTCGGCATTTGTGTTCGAATGCGTCGAAAAACAATGTGTCGATAGACGTTGAAACGATCAAAGTTGAACGCGCGTGTTCATGGTGAGAATAATTACAACGCATGTTCCGCTTATCCGATTTGTCGACTTTGATCGTTCGTCATTTAAAAAAAAAAAAAAAAAAAAAAAAAAAATAAAAAAAATAAAACTTTTGACGTTTGAACAATGACGACGAGCTTTAAGTTTTCCTCTTCGGAATCTATGATTTAACGGAAGCGTTATATATATGTGTGTGAACACGTGTGTGCCTGGGAATGCGAGCGTGTGTGAAAGGTTTCAGGTGAAAATGAGAGAGCGCGTGGTGCAAATGGTGCGTGCGTGGAAGAGAATGCTGCGTGTGTGTGTGTGAGAGAAAAGAAGAGCTGGAACTTACGAAGAAGGACGAAAAAAAAAAGTGATGTTAATTATTCGACTGGGAAGAAAGAATGTGTGAAAGTGTACGAGTCTGGGAAAGAACAGAAGGGCAAACAAAAGTGGGAGCGGGGACGACATAGAGAGAAAGAGAGAGAGAGAGAGAGAGAGAGAGAGAGAGCGTGTCGCAGCGTAAAATTATCTTTTAACACGGGACAGAAGTTGACAGACGGCCGATTTAAACACGGTTGACTCTTTTTGCTGGCTCTACCCTTCCTCTTGCTTCCCTCCACAAATATAGAAATGCATTGTGCCAATATATACAGATATATCATATACAGAGATACATATAATCACCAATGTGTGGTAGAAATCCGTTTATCAGAAATCAATTCGCGGACGATTTGTGTGCGCGTTGTGGAAGCTCAGATGACAATATTATATATATTTTTTTACCACCAAAGTGCTCGCTAAGTCGAGGCAAATGAAGGACCGCGGTTCTCTAAAGAGCTGATCGCGTTTCGATTTCGTAGTAATTCCCCCACTCTTATCTCGTTCGACGCTAGAACGAGAGAAATCGATGTATGTAGATTTTGATCCTTTATTTGTCACGACTCGGTGAGCCACCGTCTTGCAATTCGTAAGATGCAAAAATTTTGCGAGTGAGAATTGTGTGCATTATTTTGACGTATATACGTCACTCGTAAATAACGAATCGAGAATCAATTCGAAGTCTGTGATGATTGCGATTTGACAATAGCAGCAAACATTTGAAATATATATCGGTGACATTGGAAAAATAGATGACGGCAAAACATCTGAAATGTTATTTGTCTCTGTGATATATTGCTTTTGAAAAAAAAAAAAACAACTTATTAGTAAAAACTATATGAGAGAGAGAGAGAGAGAAAGAGAGAGAGAGAGAGAGAGAGTCTAGTGTCTTCTGATAAACGAAATTCTACCGCGCATAATAAATACAAATGCTTGCACGAAAATAAAATTACCGGTCGTAGAGAGCGATTTAAAGGACCGAGGTTTCTTCGTTTCAGAACTGGAAGAGACGTCGAGCGGTGGTGGCGATAATAGCGAACCGCCGTCTCATGTCCACATCAACTTCGAGCGATGTTTTCGTAAGGAATTCAGTACGTCGACGCTACAGGGTAAGACCGCGTCATCCGCCGTCACAATGTCTATGGGTGACGATCAGCAACAACAACATTCGGATACCGAGATGGAGTCGAAGACAATGTCGAAGGACAGCTTAAGTAGTGCCATATTTAGCGTGATGGCCGGCGAGGCGGAAATCAGTCAGAGCGACTTTGAGGGCTCGTTCAAGGCTGAGAATGAGCGCACGGAAGGCTCGGTGCGAGATTACTGCGTTAAAGAGGGCGACGTGTATCGGTGCACAGTGTGTCATCGCACTTACACACACATAAGCAACTTTTGCCGGCACTACGTCACCTCGCATAAGCCTAACGTCAAGTACTACCCCTGCCAATATTGCGGCAAAGAATTTACCAGAAAAGATAACATGATCGCTCATGTTAAGATCATACATAACTCTAAACCGCCCACAAGTCTCAGCAATAATAGCGGCAGCAGCAGTAGTAGCAATATGGGCCAGCCACGGTAGACTACCGCCGATTAGGCCGTTCTCTTATTCTGCCTCCTCCCTTAAGTCACGGTTTCTTGGGCCTTACGCGAAAACTCGTTTGATAACACGAGTCACGAAAACATTTTATAATTATTCATTAAAACATTTATTACTTATATCGTGGTACTATAAGTGATAGATATTTAAGAATTTATGATGCCAAGGTTCTCTGTGTTATTACAAACTTTGATACCAGTTGGTGATGACGAAACAAGATTTATCTTAAGAGTCTGGTGGTGTCATAGCGATATATTGTTCATAAATAGCAAATAACTACGGTAGCAAGAATCGGAAAGAGGGAGAAGGCAGAGAAGTTAAAGGCGCGAGAGAGAGAGAGAGAGAGAGAGAGGAAACGAAATTCGAATAAAACTTCTGTTCACTCATGAAGAAAAAGAAAGAAACAAAAGAGAGAGAGAGAGAGAGAGAGAGCGAGTCATATACATATATATATAGAATGCGTAACCTAGCTAGGCTAAATTTTGTTGATCTTACAGAATGGTTGAGTCAGAATGTGGCTAGAAAGGGGGTGTGCACGCGGAGAATAATAAATGGGTGTGCAAAGATTTTTTTTTTTTTTTAAGCTATCGCCAGAATACGCAATTCTTGGTTTTTGTGCGGGCGTTTTCTATCAGAGAGTTTCTGGCGCATAAACTGAATATTGAGTGGGGTTTAATTGTCTCAGAATGGGGATGTACTTCAGAAAGTATGTTCCACCGATGTTGTACGTTATACTTGTTGTTTGAAATTAGAGTTGCGACGTTGCGTGATCTGCGAAATTTATGTGGTGCGGGTCTGACCAAGTTTAATACGCACTAAGATGTAACTTTGAATCACTATTGAATCTGCAAGAATCTGATTAGCTTCTACTTAAATTAACGAGATGTTAAATAACGTTAGTTGATGCTTCTTGACCAACATTTTTAGTATCATTTTAACAAGATAGCACATTCTTTACCTTACACAATGCAATACCTGTTACAAATCTTATCCCCATATTCTAATTCTGCCGATCTAATTCTTTAACTTGCAACGTACGTTATTAAAAATAGCGAAATTGTCGTTGGTAAGTTATAGAATAAGAAAACGCAAACTTCTGATCCTAGTGTTAATTCTAGTTATCTTTTATCCAATCTTCGTGCCTTCGATGACCCACAACGCACACGTTTCGGCATTTCGTGTGTCACGCAATGCCTATCTTCTTTGAGGAACATAACTTTACCTCCAGTAGTGCCGGAAATTCTTAAAACGAGTCGCGCGCGCGCGTAACAAGCGCGCAACGGGCATTAATATTACACAAAATGAACGAGCTTTATCGCACTTGCTCGAAAAGAAAAGAGCGAGGCAGATATTAAAGTACATAAGAAGCCAAGGGAGAGGCTTTTGTACCGCGTCGTAGAAACAGTTTATATCGTCTACAAAAATTTTTTTTTGTTTTTTTTTTTTTTATTTTTTTTTTAATGTAAACTAAAAGTTTAAATCTAACTAATGCGCTCGTTGCGTCGCCGCAACATAGTTTAGCGTCGTATAACGGGTGATTAGTTGTAAAAAAAAAACGATTATATTGCGTAGGAAAGAAAAAAAAGGGGGAGGAAAAGAAGGCGATATATAAATTCAAATCAACGCAGAGAGAGACTATATTTGCTATATTGTCTGACTACAATTACATTGCAGAGAAAATCAAACACGTCAGTTGATGCAGCTTGGCGATACATTTCTAAGAAATGCGCGCGCGTGTTTTATCCCTCTTCCCGGGAAGAAGGTCTTCGACGTACTCGTTCATGTTTGTCAATCTCGGACCTTTGTTCTTGGTGAAAAACAAAATAGCACTTTTACTCAGTTAATTTCTTAATAATACAGAATACCTCAACGTTATCTCTTGCAGAATACAAATTGTCGGAAGTAATTGCGCGATCAATACATATAGCAATAAAAAAATTAGGTTTTGCAATTGAAATTGATGATTTTGGAAATGCATTATTTACATATAACACATAATTATTTATAGTAATTATATAATAATTATATATAAAAAATTATATATTATTAT
Organism: Pseudomyrmex pallidus; assembly: GCA_014825455.1. Lineage (NCBI taxonomy): Eukaryota > Metazoa > Arthropoda > Insecta > Hymenoptera > Formicidae > Pseudomyrmex > Pseudomyrmex pallidus. The sequence goes on along the minus strand of QVNV01026991.1, from coordinate 2,828 downwards.
ATAATTATTATATTATTATTGTATACATTACATATTTGTTACATATATGTTTGTTGAGTTATGGGAACTTAATTGAACTCTAGTAGAAAAATAGAAAATGAGATACATAATAAGATAAAACACGCGCGCGCTTGTGCGCGTGCAGGCGCAGTGTAAGTAAGAAGGAAACTATGTAGACTGAGTAAATGCAATATATATGTACATATATATATCTCGATGACCGTTCGCCATGTTGTTGTTGAGCCGTTTTTGGTCGCGAATAAAAAATGTTACGGTGGCATTTTTGAATGGGCGGTAATAAAAGGGACGGGAGGGCGAAATAAATTCGCAGAAGGGCAATCTCGCGAAAGACTGCAGAGGGACGGTTTTAACGACACCAAATACAAGATAGTACTGACATTGGATAGACTGAAGGCACTTTTAGTAGTAACTTAACGCCGCCGCCATGCCGCTACCGTTCGGTCCGTTTGTCCGACAATGAGTCATTTTTTTCCTGTTTTTTTTTTTCCGGATATTAGCGAACTTCCGAAGTGAAAACAAACTTTGAAATCTATAAAAGATGACGTAAGACAGAATTATACACATACATATAGAGCACTTATATCGTATCGAATATATAGGAATTTTCTCTAAATTTTAATATGTATAATATATACACATAAATTGTACAAAATATTACTAAAACTTGTTACTAAAATTTATTATATAATTTTATATTTATATATTAGTAGTGTAACTTTACATATCACTTTGCCATTGGATTGTTAAAGTTGTGAGATTATTTAACAAAAAGTTTTTGTCTTTTAAGTAATTTCAGTTGAATTTTTATTTGTGAGTGCAATACCAGTATGCGATACTAGTTTTGAATCACATTTATTGTTTCCTTCAAATGTTTATTGTTTGCTTCATTCTTTATTAACTGTGTATCTTTGGATTTCACCAAATCATTAACTTTAGATAAATAATTAGCATTATCTAAGTAATTTTTCTACAGCAACAGATATATAATTTTATTCATCCTTTATTTTTTTATTTTGTTATTCTATTATCTTGATGATAAAGCGAGAGTCTTAGAAGAAGCAATAATAGTGATAACTAATGATATAATAATGTAATAAGAGAGAGAGAGAGAAAGAGAGAGAGAGAGAGAGAGAGAGAGAGAGAGAGAGAGAGAGAGAGAGAGTGAAATGATATGTGTGTAAGTAATCATGATACATCGTTAATCCTTTGAACTCGTACGTCTACTCACAGTTGTTATTCGGTTTAACCTGAACTTCAAACATTTTTTACTTAACACGACTGATTATGATTAAAGATTTTTACTATGGCACGCGCTGATTACTGTAGTGCTAATTGTGTCTTACACGCATAGTTCAAAGACCGTTCGTATCAAACAATCATACAACATTTGACACAATAAGCCGCAAGGCAAGCAGAGCTCAGAAAAAGAAAAGATGTAAAATCTTTGTAGGGTAGAGCGGGGTTATAGTTGGAACTTTCAAATATTTCGATAACCGAAACGCGTATGAACATGTGATGTCTGTTTAGAAAAAGTTGGAAGACTGTAACTACATACTACGCTGCATACGTCAATCTACGTCCAGTCGTTAACAGACCTAACTACGAGTGGTTTTTTGTTTTTTTTTTGCGCGTCAAAAATAAAATTATTATACTACGAAATATGAATCTGATCAATAAGAGCCATTTTGTGCGGAAAATCGCGTGTGTATATATATGCATACATATATATGTACTTGTTCTTGTGTAAATTTTTACACTGTAAATGAATTGAATTGAAATTTCAATTCTTAAAATCATATAGGATTCTAGATTTGCATCTTATATATGACAGAACTCCCCCTAAACTAATTTTAAAATATTGCGAAAAATTTACCGTGTAAAAATTTACACGAGAACAAATACATTATATACACACACGCGATTTTCCGCACAACATCCTGTGAACGGCTCTTATTGACCAGATTGATATTTCATAGTTTAGAAACTTCAGGGCCGAAAGATTCTTAATTGTTAACATTATTATATTTTGTTCTTTTTGGTCTGAGTAATAATTGCAGTGAATGATAAACACCAGGCAAATTTTTTATCATAAGTCATTAGTATATTTTTTAATTTTGATATTTGTTATATTATTTACGGTTTTTTAGATATAAAAATATATTTCAGTCAACGTCGGTAAGAGGCTAGTTGGGCCACGTATCTCAACTAACTCAGCTTACTAATTGAAATGCTTAAAATGAAATGTGTCTTTATTTACTGGTGGTTTTGTTACTTTTTTAATTATTTTACATATATGCACACGTATAAATGAAAGACAAATATAGCTCTTGCCACCCAAAAAAAGTTGAGCTGCAAATGCATTAATAATTATTGCTGATTATAAATAAATAAGAAATACAAATATTAATTAAGATTTAAGGTAGTTCTATCACGTAGGGCCGGATTTCGTGGGTGCTAAAAAGGATCCATTAAAATTTACAAAAAACAAACGCGTATTATGCATGACTAAGAATATAATTATTGACGAAATATAATAAACTATTTGTACAAAATATTTTATAAATGAAGAACGACAATTTAGGATAGTTCTATCACGTAGGGCCGGATTTTATGGGTGCTAAAACCGGTTTTTCTATCACATTATCAATTTAAATCAATTTATTAAATCGAAATGGTCGGTAACGTTATTATTTTTTTTAATGTCTACTTTTTAGACACTTTGAAGATATATTTGGTAGTTTTTGGAAAAGATCTCAAGTCTAGAAGTAAAAGAAATACGAACACAAAGAATTTGCGTATACCACATA
>QVNV01026990.1:0-12237 GCA_014825455.1 Pseudomyrmex pallidus | reverse complement strand
CGTACGATTCATCCTCCCAATACTTCTCCGCTAATGTCGAACTCGAGTCTATGATCAAACCGTCATCGAAGTCTCCCGCGTTCGCGCGACTTGTTGTTACATTGATGTTCATCGCGAAGACGACATAAACGCGTAAAAAGACGAAAATCAACGTTTAATCAAGTGCAAACATTTGCGCGAGGAATTGCGATTTCGCGATTCGAATTCTAACTGACACGGATAAATAAGCCCGCTGTTACTACGCAACAAAAGGTTTGATATCTTACTTTAACTAACCAACCGTTAGATGGCAGAACTACTGCGTTTCCAAACACACACAAAACGCAGCAAACATTTCCAACATTACTGTTAGTCAATAATAATGAAAGACAAACTCGTCTAAAAGACGTCTGAACATGTCTTCACGACGTAAAACATCACCGTAGTAGATTCAGTAAAATACTTCGACAGCATAAAAGTCTGAAAAATGTCGTAAAGATATATTTAAAATATCTGGTTAAAATAATTCAGACGTCTTTTAAATATCTTTACGTCTTTTGACTTTTGTGCTGTTTGGTATTACACTGTGGCAAATAAATTTAATATAATTAAACTAATTTTTTTAATTTAATATAATTTTTAAGTTGTAGATTTCTATCTCTTTCTCATTTTCACTGCAGTTAATAAAATATGCATAAAATATGCTATTTTTTATATAAATCTTTCAATGCTTTGATATATCTTACTAAGCATTACTCTAAAATTATTTCACAAATGAAATGCTATGTTTTGCACAAATATATAATTAAGAGACAATTATATTAGTTGCCTTACGCCCAATTTTTTTCTAGAATTGGTACATTTTTATACATCTGTATATATCGATATATCTGGAGGATAAAGTTATCGAGAAGTGAAAAAATTGGCCGTTAGTAGGTACTGCAGTACGAAGATATGTGGGAGAAAGATACCGGTATTACAATACGATAAAAATCAAATAATACGATCTTTTTATCGCAAAAGTGTAGCTTGTCTAATTTATTAAGATAACTGTAATGTGATACTTAAAATTTCTTTGTCCAAATGTGCAACAAATTTATTTCGGAGGTAATGTAATTTCTCCGGAGTCTAAGTATATTATGCAATGTACGTTTTGTTTCTTTTTTTTTTTTTTTTTATTTACTAGTCCATATAATTTTAATATTGTAATTTCTTGAATTTGAGTATTCGTAATATCTAATTTCTATTACAATATTATAAAATTGCAGTCTTATATAATATTTGTACGTAGTAGTGTAGAGTATGTTGAGGTTATTTAGCTTACATATGTATATGCAAACAGAAGATTAGCGTTTGGGCAAAAGTTCAAAAAAACTAAACAGTCAAATATATATATAAAAACCTAAATTAAATAATATTTTATACTTTAGGCAATGAATATTACAAGAGGAATAAGCCTAGTTTTTGGTAGAGCAAATCATCTAAAAGATCGCTTGTTCTCACCAAAAAATTTATTGTATACAAATGTAGCAATATCGATATCTCTGTCTGGTACAGGAGATATTTTAGAGCAACATTACGAGATATTAAAGGTTTGTTAGCACAAAAAAATCATGAAAATAATTATATGAAATATATTAATATTTCTAATCTAAAATTTGTATCTAGTAGATGACAGCTCTTTTTCTATGCTTTAGGGTGAATGGGATAAATGGAGTTTTATTAGAACAAGAAATATGGCAATATCTGGTATGTCCATAGGAATAGTCTGTCACTACTGGTACAATTTTTTAGACGCTAGATTGGCCGGACGTACTATTGGTATAGTTTTAAAAAAAGTGATTATAGATCAATTAATTTGCTCACCTATGTGCATAAGTATGTTTTTCATAACATTAGCTGTGTTGGAGAATAGCAGCTGGACTGACTTCAAAAATGAAATTAGAAAAAAAGCATATAGACTGTACATAGCTGAATGGGTTATATGGCCTCCAGCACAAGTTATTAATTTTTACTGGCTTCCCACACGTTACAGAGTCCTTTATGACAATATGGTATCTCTTGGATACGATGTATACACTAGTCATGTAAAACATAACACAGAAACAATTAAAAGTTGACACATATGTATAACTTTATTATTAGAACAAATTTCTTTGCACAAAACATGTATAAATTTGCTGAAATACATAATTTAGGTTTTAAATAACAATTAAGGACCTCCTTTGTCTAGATGAAAAAGTTTCATAAGTCAAAATTTGCGGTGACATATTTATCTCAATCTTTTCAATTGAGTAGATTATTTACTACAAATGTATATATTAGAATGTTTTACAATTTATTTATTTAAGTTGTAAATGTATATAAATTATAAGATGATAATATACAAATAAATAGACAAAAAGACAAGCGTCTTTAAGATAATTCTATAATTAATATGTAACTTTCTTATGTTTTCATCATTTTTATCATAAGAAAGCGTAATGCACATATCTTGTTATCTAAACTTAAACTCTTCAATTGGACTATACATATAATATGAAACTTTTTACAGTTTCTATTAATACTGTCTGTTAAAAACTTTACTTTTATAAAACTGATGCTGCCAAGAATTTTAAAACATTCCGTCATGAATGCCAATAGGTACTAGCACAGCTATAAATAGTAGCAGATTACGAGCTACTAGCTTCCAGTCATTAGGTACTGCATATGGTGCCAAAACACGTGTTAACCTGTGAATCTAGGAGATAAAATTGTTTATCAAATAAAACAGAAAATTTATATAAATTTATCTAAATGCTTACGTCTCTATAATATTGATATTAAAATTATATTTGTTTTATAAAATAACATAAGAGAACTTTATATTATATTTACTTCATGACTGGCACAGATGAAAATGAACGATGAAACCAACAAGTTCAATACTGGAAATCTAGGTAATAGCACAAGCACTCCATGTGAATCCGCTGCTAGCCAGATATGACCCTGTGCAACTAATGTTTCCAAGCTTATTCTGCCCAATCCGGCTAAAAGTGCGGAATGTTTTCCACGTAGCGCTAAAGAAGCATTACGCAAAGCGATATATCCTACAATCTAATAATAAATGATGTTAGTAGATAGTAAAAAAAAGATAATAAAAAAAAAGAATAAAGCACGTACAAAGAAACAATAAATAATAAAGAAAAAGAAAAAAGTAATTTACCGGAATAAAAGCGACATATGAATGAATTTCTTCGCACTCTGATACAGAATGGCACAATATTGTAAAAGTGGTATACGCTATTAAGGAAACCAAGGCCAGCAATGAGGACAATGCTGTCCCTGGAATATGATCTAGTCTCTGAAGAGCGACGAGACCGGCACCGAACGTTAAACCCCAAACTACACTGTATCTGTCGACTCTCCAACGTGACCACCATTCACGAATATCATCGTCAGTCGTTACAAATAACGCCTTCCAAGGCCTCGTGACAAAAACTTTCTCAAAGAAGACCTGCGTTGGAAAGATTTTGTTACATCTCTTGCAATTTCAAGTTTATCCTGTGATAAGAATTGCTTTACATTACCTCTGACATGTACAATATGGTAATTATCGAGACGAGGCCCAAAAGTTTTAGAGCGAAATATAGCAAAGCTCTTGGACCATATTCCGCTAAACTTCCGGAATATATTCGAGGCGGTAACCAGGCTAGAAAATAGATCACTAGAAACCAGAACGACACCAATGGAACAAAGTGGTAGAATTGATATGGTCTGTTCATACAAAGACATAAAGACACCGTTAACAAATTTAATCTGAACATGACCTGAAAAAAATGCCAATTAGATTTAACCGTAAACGAAACTGTTCTTTCATTAAAATTTATTTTTATTTGATCGTAATTGTTCTTATACGTACTCTAGCAAATCTGACAAGAGACACATCACCAGTTTGCCAAAAGTAACAAAAGTGCCCATAACCAGATAGAAATAAATAAGCAGAGTTAATTAATCTTAAGTACATGTAAATCGGTAAAACATTTTTGGCACCCGTAACATGATATATGAGCACAACCGCTTGCATCAAACCTCTCCATTCATCTGTTTGCTCTCTATTTAATGTTCTCGGTCCTCTTTCGCGATCTTCAGTGAAAAATAATCCTAGAGCTAAGATATATCCAAGCGGCAACCAAAAACTGAATTCGCTGTAATACTTGTTTTCCTTCATGAAGAAATTTGTCCTACAGATGAAATAAGAGTTATTGAAGATAGTAATATAATGCATAAGAAAGATATGTCAATATGAGAGAAAATAAAATTATACAATTTTATTTACCTGTCGCATAAATAAAAATATGCTAATATAATTGAAAAGAGAGCTAGTGACGTAATAAGAGTATAAAAATCTTGTACTTCAGGTTGTTTGACTTGAACGATCTCTGAAATACCTCCTTCTTCTGTATCTTCTGTTTCTTCAGTAGTAACATGAGAATAAGACGCTTCAGGCCGATATCTGCACGATTTTCTGTACAAACATACACTTCCTCCTATTGTTATACTAAAACAAATTATCATTTACTTTCTTTCTTCAAAAGCAGTATATATTTAAGCGTATTGCGCGTGAACATATATAAATAAGAGTTTAAAATCTTAATTACAATAATGCAAGCGCGGACAAACTCAACAGTTGTAGAGTAGTTGCCGGTTCGGGATAACTGCAACAACTGCCGTCATCAAAATTCATGTGATCATTGCAATATGTATTCAACAATATTTGAACTTTATGTCGCAACGACAACGGACTCGCCAAATAACCATCCGGACTTTGTTCAAGAACACCTGTACCGACCAATCTGCTGCTTTGCCATATACGAGCCTCACTGTGAGACAATATCTGAATGCAGCGATTGTAATGTATTAATTTTTTTTCTTTATATTAATCAGACAAAAAAAAAAGATTCTGAATCAATGTTACTTTTTCAGCGGCTTTGTTGCACAAATTAATCTGCTTGTTGTCTAAACTTGATAATTGTGCAGGCAGTCTTTCTTTAAGCACAGGATCCTGTAAGACCCACAGAAACTGAGATCCTTTCTTAGTCAGAATGTCTATTGGCTGTACCAGTCGAATTAAACCCGTATTATATTCAGAATAAAGCTGTGTATCACTGTTATTGTTTGCAAGAATTGCAGCTGCAGCAGAACCTGCGACAATAACACTAGGCGCATCTGTATTCTGTAAAAAAAAAAAAAAAAAAAATCGTCAAGAATAAGTAAATCTTATTAGTTGGTTCTTCTTAGTCTCAGATATATTTACTACGCAATACTATATAATATATAAATGTATACATATTACCATCCAGCCTCTGAGATCAGCTATCATAGAATTATCAATTCGCGGTCTCCATAGAAACTGTACATTTAACTTCAACTGTCCATCATTGAACCCCAAGTCGGAGTTTTCCGGCAACTCTGTGAGATCTGAGGCCTTGCCATCAACCATAAATTGTGAAACAAAAGATTTATATAATTGTCTTATTCTAGCATCGCCAGTAAATACAAAATGATTACGGTGGCCCATGAAAGCTAGATATCTCATACATCTTCTGCTGTCTCTAAAAGAAAATAATTAAATTTTACTATATAGAAATGAAAGAGAGTTCTCAGATTAAAGAGATGATTATTTTTTACGTTTGTGTATAGTGATGCATCATGCATCCATATGGTTGCCATTCTTTATCTCCTTTATATCTGCCTTCCATCAATAACCATTTGCATGAATCGCTACCTAAAAAAACAAAATATGATAGCATTTTTCACAAGTAAATATCATTTTCCTTAAAAAGGTTCTCAGTATAATTAAAATGTAACTACATTTATTAAATAAAATGTCACAAAAATTAATATAACTACAAAATTATTTTTTCATAAAAGAAATTATGTGTGAAATAAATTGAAATGTCAAAGTTTTATTAAATATATATAGAATAACATTAAGCAAATGTTTGTATCATACCATAAATAAGATGTATGACTCCATGGTATACAATAAAACAGATAACAAGTGCAGTGGCTAATTTCTTTGCACTTGCTACTGTTATAAGACTGATAAAATGTTCTGCTGATGTCATGAAGAATAATAAATAATGATCTTTACATTGACACTGCAAAACAAAATTATTTGTACAGTCTTACACTAGTGCATAAATATGCATAAACTATATGTTATAAAATATGTACTAACTATTGATTTTCAATATTGACAGTAAATTTTAAAACACAGCTCGGTTAGTTATTTTATATAGATTATATATGCACATTAATTATCTGTTTTTGTTTCCTTGAACATGAAGAATGCATTCTGTATACATAGATTGCAGACATGCTTTTTACATACAGATATGGAGAAAAATAAATATAAATTTATAAGATATATTGTTAATAACAATTCGTTCTTGAAGACAGAACTCTAATATCGCAAGTGCCAAAATTTTTTTATCCGGCATTCACTCTTGAAATAGCATCACAGTCAAGTGATTCAAAGATATAATCGTTGGACATATATCTAACAAACAGCAAGAATTGATATGTATGGAAATATAGTTATAGTTTCAGAATGATTTGCGATCAGTGCGGCAAAATAAACGTCACGCAGTCGTATCCAACAACAAATCTGTAATTGATTATCATTTTCTACGCTTCAACGATACAGTCAATAATGTCGCACAAAAATTCGTATTTGAACGGATTTGTTGTGCTTGTTGACGTAGAAATACAAGGACGGAGCATATTGTTGCGAGGTATATGTATACATGTAGTATATGAGATTAACCGATAAGATAAGAAAAAATATATTCACTTCGGCTAGTTTCGTGTTTCTTCGGGTCTACATTCGGATCTGTATTGTGGCTGTATCACAGGCCAGGCCAGAGTTCTCGCTAAAGCCCGTATCGAATTGAGATCGCAATTTACCCAATCAGAATCAAGTTCAGTAAAATTGAAATTGGTTTTCTTTGTTTCCATTGATCGAAATGCTAATTCAATCTCAATCTGATAAGGAAATAACAAAGGATAAATGCTGATCTTTGATATCTCTCTGCCATCACCGATTAAAGCTACTACGGTCGTATCAAACATTATTGGTCAAATCTACCAAGAAATCGATGCAATTGGTCAATTCCATTGGCATGAAAGAGTCGATAAGGTAATCGGAGATGATGAATGGCTCTGAATGATGTATACATACATCCGTAGCATCTGGTAGCATCAAGATCTCCGTTCGACACTTTCACGCACTTTCTATGACTTTCTGCGCACTGAAGCAAGAAGAGATTGGAGCACACATTACGCGTCTCGGACGAAGGGAGAAAAGGCAGAAGAGCGATTGAAACATATACAGACCTATTTAAAGGTCGTTTTGCGCTTAATGTTCGAACGTCAGTGCTCTGATTGGTGGCCGCGCAGTTTTGTGACATTTGCGATTTTGATGTCTGCCTTTACCGTTGCGTAGGTCATATGTATGTATACATATGATTCTGTTAGTCGGTATTACGCGAGATTAACAAATTGTCAGTGCACACCAATTGTCATCCGTTGTCGCTGATTATCAGGTGCGTTTTACGTATACGTATGCGAGTGAGTGCAAACCGTAGAAAAGTGGCAATTAATAACGCAAGTTGTTCTACGTATTCCGAGAAAATGTCACTTTTTGGAGTAGGCAACCCCTTTTCTACACCTGTAGGACAAAAGATCGGTAAGTAATTTATTTAACATATTCTTTAGTATTAGATACTGGTTATACTTATTGTATTTCCGTAAGCCCTGATGTAGAAAATCAATTAGATTGCTAAATGTAGTTATGTGAATACTCTGACATACAACTATTGTCATTTATCTACTGTCTCGATGACTCATTTCAATTGTGAAGGACAGCACCACATATCAATTACTAGTTATCAGAGCAATAGCAAAATTTGCTGTATGTTTTCAATGTTCTTTTTGTTATTTCAGAGTCTGCTACAGATGGCAGCTTACCAAGTGAAAATTGGACACTTAACATGGAGATATGTGATATTATAAATGAAACTGAAGATGGGCCAAAAGATGCTATTAAAGCAATTAAGCGCAGACTCAATCAGGCAGCAGGCAAAAATTACACTGTAGTCATGTATACACTTACAGTTAGTATTATGCAGTATATAATACTGTTGTCATAGAATTAGTCAGTATGACAAAGTTTGTTTAGTCTTATCTAACTTTATTCTAATCTCATGACTTATCTAGCTTTGTTCTGATGTCATGATTCAATGCAAGATATGCTAGCTTTATAAATGCCTTTAACAATAACATAATGTTATAGTCAAGTGCTACTTGATATTTCTGACCTTCTGTCAATTCGCACAATTAGTGTCAATTAGATTAGTTGTTCTATAATGTTCTATCTACAAAAAATATAATGATATCTACACTGTCGATACAGTCAACTTATTGAATATAAATTTAACATTACAAGAATTTAATATGTTTATTGTATAATGTATAAATAATTATAATCTATGTATAAACAGGTATTGGAGACATGTGTAAAAAATTGCGGAAAACGCTTTCATACTCTTGCTTGTTCAAGAGAATTTGTGCAGGACTTGGTTAAACTAATAGGTCCGAAAAATGAACCCCCAACTGCAGTACAAGAGAAAGTTTTAAGTTTGATTCAAACATGGGCAGATACATTCCGTCATCAACCACATACTCAAGGTGTTGTGCAAGTTTATCAGGAATTGAAGATAAAAGGCATACAATTTCCAATGACTGATCTTGATGCCATGGCACCAATCATTACACCAGAAAGAGTAAGAAAAGACAACACAAAGATAACACAAAGATAACAGATTACTTGTTTAATTAAATACTTTTTTTTTCAACGATATGTTTGTAGAGTGTACCTGAAACAGAACAAATTCCGACAAGTCTAGCTACAAATGAACAACCTACTTCTTTGGGAACACAACATTTATCTCCCCAAACCTCACAATCTGCTGGGCAGTTAACTCAACTGAACGAACAACAGTTGGCCAAATTGCAAAGTGAACTTGATGTTGTTCAAGGAAACATGCGTGTATTATCAGAAATGCTGATGTACTTTACAAGTTTGGAACAAAATAAACAACAACCAGATTCTGCAGATCTTGAACTCATGAACGTATGAATCTCTTACTTGTAAATCTACATTTTTTACATATATATTATTCTGAGAAAGAGAAGAAAGAAGTTTTTATAAATTTGAATATATATACACTAATTTTCATACTACGTTGTAATTACTTATAGGAACTTCATTCAACATGTAAAGCAATGCAGGAGCGAGTTGTTGATTTAATTGGTAAATTGGTTCATGATGAAATGACAGCCGAATTACTACGCATTAACGATGACTTGAACAATTTATTTCTTCGTTACTCGCGTTATACGAAGAATAAGACACAAGTTCCGGCAAGTACTATATTAGCTCAAACAATTGGGCAACCACCACATACGGAATCGACTCCAGTTCTCACTAAACGTGAAGGAGACTCGCTTATAGATTTATCTGATGTGGACGATGCGACAAAACAGATAAGCAAACTCAGTAAGCGCGTTAAAGTAAAAACCTAATATAAAAACAATATAAAAACTCTCAGGATTAATTGTATTCTCAACAATAGGTACAGCCGAAGGTACGAGCAAAAGTAAACCAGACCAAAAAGAAAAAAAAGAGGGAGATAGTGATGAATTTGATATGTTTGCACAGTCGCGCAATGCAACATATGAAACAACAAAAACTAGGTATATATTATTATAATATATTATTTAATTATCTTAAAACTCTAATTATTAGTTTGCTTTAATATAAAGTTTATATAAAATATTTTTAATCAAATAAACTAATTCAATGTATCTTGTAATCGCAGTGGCAGCAAATACGAGGATAACTTGGAACAGGTGAGAGGAGGAAGTCTAAGCACAGCTATTCTGAATCGCAGTAACCCTAAAACACCTCAGCAGGCTGCTGCTAGTGCTAGTGTGCGTAACATCCTTTGCTTCTCGAACTAATTAAAAATCGTCGTTCATTACACTTCCCTTTCTTAATAATTTGTTTTAAATTTCTTATTTCTTTGCATTGTATGTTAAATATCATTTTCATAATTGCACGCACATTGCTTTTATATAAAAAGCTTGACAAATTTTAGTTTCGATTATATTATTACTTATTTTTTTTATCGATTAAATTTATTAAATATTATTTATATTTCTTTGTCGTGTTTTCAATGTTTGTGTTTGTTTTTCTCAATACTAAAGCAGAACTTGGAATCTGAATTCAATGAAATGGCTGCTTGGTTGGATCGCACAGTAAGTATATTCTAGGTGTAAGTTCAACGTTTTATAATTAGAGAAAAGGAGAAAAACGAGACGAAAGCGAAGAAAAGACAATATTATAAAAGAACAAAACTTCATTACTTCAAACCTTTTACTTATGTGTAATTTAGGAAATTGCGGCATGTTTTTTAAAATTATAGATTGATAAGAATACCGGTGACGAATAGTGTAATTTATATTGCAGCCTGGAGGACAAGGAGATCAAGAATCATTGACATCGTCGGAATTTGAACGTTTCTTAGCCGAACGTGCAGCAGCTGCTGAGGCTTTACCAACTCTTACCACAACAGCCACAACTGCCACCACGAACTCCACAACTACTAGCACCCAAAACATTCAGCGCCAGATTAACAAAGATCAAGACAAGTCCTTATTCGCTCTTTAAGTACCTTGAAGCTCTCAGTTGCAAAATAAAAAAACGGAGAAGCTGACCTAGTGAGACTGTCGTGTCTTTTAACCGGCACGTATCTCTTACTTTTCCCTCTGATTAAATCGTGCTCCCACTATCATCGACAATTTGGAAAAATATCGATTTGTATTTTTAATATTAGGAGCTGGATATAAGATAGAACGTAAAAACGAGGGAAAGCGTACATACGGGAAAAAAATGCTTTATGCTTGTACGTACTTAATAAGATAACTGATATTACTCTCAATCATGTTCGAAGTATTTGAGTTATTATAAAACTTACGGTCGCAATGTGGATAAGTTATAAAAAACTATTTTTCTATGTTGAAGTAAATTTAAATTTTATCTCAGCTGTTTACTATTCTATACACAAAAACATATATTCTATAGAATTATTATTATTATTATTTTTATTGTATAACTTCTTTTACTTATATACATTCTGTTTATATAGAGACGTAATATTAATTTATTATAATATATAATAAGTTAGAGAGAAGCATGAATTCATTATTACTACTATGACTATTATTGCAGTTATGTGTAATAATATTATAAATGATTAATATATTCTGAAATAATTATGAATGCAACAGTAACATTGGTGTTGCTACATTTCCTCCACCCTATATTTACAGTCCTGACAAAGTTGTTAATTTCTTCTATCAGAACTTCATTATATATATTTTTAAACTTTATTTATGTTCTATATACGTGTTTTCATCTTTCTCTCTCTCTACAAAATTTTTTAAGGGCTTGTATCTATTTGCTAGAAATCGGTCCAAGATCTTGCAGAGAGAGAGAGAGAGAGAATTATCCAATCAAATTCAAAAATTACAAAATCCGAAGAATGTAAAGGAATTCTAAAAGAGTTTTTAGAACACAAGCCTATACAATGGAAAGACAATAAAAATCTTCATATAATAATATGCAGAGATAATCAAAACACATCAAAATTAAATAATCCAGAATGTATAAAAATTCTAAGAGAGCTGAATACAAACCTAAACAGTACAAAAGAATAGAAAACTTCATATAATAACATATAAAGATATACATCAATATACAAACCTAAATAATAGAAAGATAATGAAAATCTTCATATAGTGAAAAGTTGAATACATAGAAATATTCAATACATATAAAAATTAATAAATGAGCAAAAATATCATCAAGAAAAGAAACAAGTATAAACATATAAAAATAATTATATATATATAATTCTATCTGTCTATCTTTTTCCTTCTAATATGGATAAAAAAAAGATAGACTGTGAACTAGTGCAGCCAGTGTATGGAAAAAGAATAAACCTGAGGTCTAGAATGCAAGATCGAGCCGGAGAGAAACGAGAATAATCGAGAGTATGGAAGGGTGCATTCCGTTTCTCGCATGATGCGCATAGAAGCATGGAAAATCGTTCCGTTTCTCTTCATGCGCACTTGCTGCATGCATGATCC
>QVNV01026989.1:0-12517 GCA_014825455.1 Pseudomyrmex pallidus | reverse complement strand
GGTGGTGGTGCGGTGTTTTCTCTCTTTATACTCCTCACGCAAGAAGCTGAGTCGCAAAGGCGTCCCGTTTCTTCCTTTACTTCATATATATATACGCGAGTAATTGCGAGATCGCGATGGCAGTCAAGACTGCTGCTTCTGGAAGATTCAAGTTTCTTCTGGATTGTTCGTGTGTGTGTGTGTGTGTGTGCGCGCGCGCGTATGTGAGAGAGATATCCCCACGCGCTGCCTCCGTCGAAATTTATGTTTCGGAAATAATATCGCTCAGTTTCCGAGATCAAACGTTTTACTGCGGTATTCTTTCGGGACAGGCGCGCGGCAGGAACTAAATTCGGTGATGTACTCCTTTGCAAGTTTCCAAGTTACGCCACAGAGTCGCGCAGTGCCTATCTCTCCAATGCAGCGGAAGCATCGTTATTGGAGCACATCTCGCATCTCGACGATGAAGTTTGTGCTGAACCAAAGACAATATTGAGGAATCACTTAAATACGCGAAGAAAAGTTTATTCGAATTACGAGAAGAGAATATTTTTCTCTTTCATGTGGACGTAACAAAGTGCACAAACAATATCCAGTTTGTTTTTTACAAATATAATTCAAGTATTAAAAATTAGTTATATATATTTTTCTCGAAGCTTCGCTAAAAGAATTAAGACTTCTGTTACGTATTCTCGAACTTGTTTGTATACACGCAACTCGGTTTGTTTTCATACACCACTCATCTTAGATGAGTAAGTATATGGATTATTCGAACTGCGTTTGTTTGCACTGCCATCAAATAGCCGCAGGATAGATTGCTCTCGTCCCTTCGCGCGAAAAGCATGTTTGTTACACGCTCTAAGGTCGTTCGACCTATCAACGTGATCGATTAAATGACACCCGAGGGAGAGACGAGATCGGATATGGCGGTGAAACTTTCCTCGTTCGATTTCTCTTTCCGCGGAAAGTTATCCGGTTTGTCGCGGCTCGCATGTTGCTCTAATGTTTGGCAAATTTCGATGCATTAAGTGCAACGAAATTTGCAAGGTTAAATTAAACAGACGAACCCTGTATCCGATTAAAGTTTCAAAAGTAGGCGAAATTAGTTTGATCCGTAGAGAGTTGCTCCTCTTTCAGTCGCTTTAAATACAGTTCGGACGAGAGACGCGAATCCCATTTGCCGTTGTAACGGGATACGTCAGTCAACCTCGCGTCTTTGAGGTTCCGTGTCCGTTCACTTCCCGCTTCCCCTTGTTTCGTGAACGGAGATCCTATCAAGAGGGAATCTGTCAAAGACGACACGGTGCCAGGTAAAATCATTGTAAATGAGCGACTCTCTCGGTAGGTATTACATAGTCAAAGCAAAAGATTGTTCGTACAATTATTTTATCGGTTTTTTATTACATTAATAAATAAACGGACGTTGTCTGTTTGCACACGTATATCTACTGTATAATAGTATGTGAAATATTTTTAACTTGTATTTTTAAAATCGCGAATGTATGAAGCAAAATTTATTGTGATTGCTGAAGAGGCGTGCGCGGAATTAAAAATTGCGAGCGATTTTAGGAGCGGCTGTCACGAGAAGGGTGTGAGCTAAGGCAGTTTAACGAGGGATCTAAAAAGGGTGGAGACGTCTCAATCGCAGACGCATCAAGGGTGGATTCACGTAGCGCGTTGCCGCTGAAGGCTCGTTCGTATAGAAAGCGCCTCGATTAATCGGGAATGCCGATCAACCCTCCGCGTCAAGGAAAAGCCGAATTTCCCTCGCTCGATCCGACTCAAAACACGTACATCTTCTCGAACCGCACACTTTTTCCTTGTCACCGTCTCCTTCCTTGATCCGCATATACGTGTTATGACATTTCATTACCTTTTGTTGAAAAAAAGACGATTGTCTAAGATCCGCTCTTGATTCTCATGATCCTTTATGATATTTTACCAAAGAAATAATTGAGATAAAAATTAAACCTACAGATCATAATGTGAATAAAATAAAAACTTCAATGTTTCTTTTAATGTACAAAATTATACCGTAGTTATTACTAATTGATTATTTTCTTTTATGTTACAGGTGAGCGTCGAATGCCTGGCAATCTGTTTCCCTCTACCAAATTAGTAATTTCCGTCTCCGCATCCGACAATATCCGATATAAGGTGGGCTCGGCACAATCATCACATTGATCCTTTCATTTTGTTCAATTTGCACGTTGATTCAATTTGCCTATCCAATACGCGGAGCTCCGCGCAAATCGCGATAATAATCCAATTTATATCCGCGAAGAAGCCGCGTTCGGGAACCGCAAACAAGCGAGCGCTGCCGTTTTACAAACGGCACGTCAATTTTCTGACGGTGGTAATTACGTGCACGCGATGCGCCACCGCGCCGGCGGACGAGTTCCGCGCGCCTTATCATATAACGATAGACACATCTTCGCCGAAAAAATTGAGAACACGCCGCAACCTTTTTTCAGCCATTATTTTCGTTTACGTGATGCAATTACACGAGAGCTTTTCGCGTTCTTTGTGCGCAACTTCTGCTCGTATAGAAAATATGTCATTTCTGCCGTGGACGCACATTAAATTACCGCGGAATTTTATTTCGCCCTAACCGTAGCTCGCTCTTTTTAATCCGCGCTTTTTAATGCGGAGAATAACTCTACAAACAAATTGAAAAATAATTAACTTCGCGGCGCGCATTGTCGCTTGGACAAACCACCACCCACCGGCCGCGCAAAAAGAAAGTTGGAGCAACACAAAAATATTTGCTTCAAAATATATTTGTCGCTCTGTTTTATTCGGCGCTTTGCACTACAGATATTAAAAAGTGAAAATCCGCGAATCGCGCACAGTTGGAAATGTTAACTTCTCGCTGGGTAAACAAAATAAAAACAAGCGAAAAAATGTGTAATCTCTTTTTCAAAAGGATTACAGTTTTTTTTCCCCTGTGTAATTACACTGAAAATTGCAAAGATATTAAACGTCCGATGTTTACATATAAATTAAAAACCGCTGATTCATTAATCACGAGTCACGCGAAAAAAAAAAAAAATAAAATATTCCGTTTGAAAATTGTGACTTCTCTATTCTCGCGATTTATGGATATTAAGATGTGTGAGAAAAATACGTGGCGTATATTTTGCCGTGAAAAATAGTGACAGTGTCGAGAGCCAAGGCCGCACAATAGATAGCAACCGTATAAAGAGAATACGTTATACAGTGAATTGAGAATGCGCTACTTTTTCATTCTTTCTTTCTTTCTCTTTTTCTACCTCTTTTTCCAGATTTTTTATCTACACATTCCGCGTTTATTTTGCGCGAACCGTTTGATACCCATCAATCGCAGAGAAAATAACTCGCGCAAGAAATCGACGCGGTCAACAGTAAAAAAAAAAAAAAAAAGTATTTGCTCTTATTACTCGAATGTAGTTGCGTAAGTGATTCCACGCGGTGCATCTCTCAAATGCGTTCCATATTCTTGCGAAAGTCTGCGTCTCACCGTGTCGTACATAAATCTAGCGTTTCACGATCCTCTCGTAGATTACGATCAGCATTTCGCTTTCGCGTTCATCGCTGCTGCGTGACCTGGGAATATTATTTTGCGGGAGAAACTTGTCTAAAACTTGAGAGAGAGAAAGAGAGAGAGAGAGAGAAACTGGAGCGTACGACGACGACGTTGATCTTTCGCGTTTTGTCTCCCTCGAATAGCGATTAACATGCGTAATCACAGTGGAATTGCGTGCGTGCGGATATGACGTTACACGCGCGCGGATTATGTAGATCTCGGAACGCACTAATTCGCATGAAATTCGAGGCTGGATTTAATGCGGATAAACAAAAAAAAAGCGTATAAGCCAATCGTATTCTCCCACGAACAAACTCGCTCGTCGAGTTCATGAATCAATAATCCCACGAAAATCTCACGCCGCTTTCTCGCCGCAAAACTTGGGCTCGTCTTCTTAAGTAGAGTCTGGGCCGAGCTCGAGAGAGAAAAATGCTGGGGAAATACAGAAAGACCAAGAACAGAATAAGAAAAAAAAAATAGCGAATAAAAAGAGGGGAGAAAAACGAGAACAAGACTTAATGGAAAAGACGGAACGGAAAAATGCAAGTTACCGCGAAAGGAAGCTGCTCTCTTTGAAAGCGGAGGTGGTTAACCGATTTTACCGTCTTCGAAGATTAACGCGAGCGACTATCGCGAATGTCATTTCACGAGACACAATATAATGATTTTAATTGTCGCGACGATTTCTAGAAAATAGAGAAACGCGATGTAAGTATAAATTCGGCGCGACACAATTGTCGCTTCCGCGCAGCGAAGAAATACGCTCGTATCGTTTATTCGCTTGATATTCGCTGGATCATGATGTTTGGATGAAATTTGACGACGCGTAGTCTCAAGTATTTCGAGAAAGATGTCTACACGCGTTTACTACGCGAGGTATTAATTGCGATCTTGTCTGGTCTAGGGGCGAGCGTGATTTATGATGATGAATCGCAACGAAACTCGACAACAGGCGCTACATCGGCATTGAATACACCGAGATTCGCCAAATTTCACCGGATACATCCGAGATTAACGAGCACACGGGGGGTATATCTCGCGAGAAATCGCGGAAGCGCGACGTGTATATCGCTTCTCTCGAAAGTAATTTGGCTTCGCGCGCGCGACTCGATCCCGGACGATTACATTAAAAAGTCTTCGCGAATGCCACGCATTGATTCAGAGCGGAAGAGAAAGAGAAAGAAGTTTCTCTTACGTAATACGCGCGAAGAAAGAATAGTTTGAAGTCTTCATTGTTCTTTCGAAGGGAAAACTACGCCATTCTGTGAACGTTACTCGACGCCTTTGTCGCGAGATAAAACGTTACAAGCGTCACGTAAGTGACACACACGACTGTTTCGTAAGACGTTCACGTTGAACTGCAGAAAGATACGCTCCGATGAATTTAAGGACAAGTTTTCTTTCGCAAATTGAATAAAAATCGCGATTGCGATGGTTAAACAATATGCACTAAATATTTTAATAATTAATTTCTATAGTAAAGAATTTTATTAAACTTTGAAAATTGAAAACTGAAGAACGAGAGGTTTCACTCTTTTATTTGCATTCGTTTTGAAGCGATTCACTAAATAATTTTTTCTAATTTGTGAAATCGTTCTTTCTCACAAAGAACAAAAAGTCCTTTAGGAATATTTTATTTCCGTTTAATTCAATTTTATAAATAAAAACGTAAATTCGTTCGAGTTTAGCACGTCTTGTGATCGTTGCAATATAAGCGAAAATCTATCTTTAAACAATGTGTGACAGTTATTTGAATTGCAGTCAATTCG
The DNA here is from genome assembly GCA_014825455.1 of Pseudomyrmex pallidus. Lineage (NCBI taxonomy): Eukaryota > Metazoa > Arthropoda > Insecta > Hymenoptera > Formicidae > Pseudomyrmex > Pseudomyrmex pallidus. The sequence goes on along the minus strand of QVNV01026989.1, from coordinate 7,204 downwards.
CTCGGGAGGGAAGGGAGGAGAGATCGAATTAATTCGGCTGACTCAATTAATTAGGGGCGGTAGTTGATTTGGCCAGTCCAATACTCCAAACTGCGTTAATGGAATCGGAGAAGCGTAGTATGTCCATATACAGCTCAAGATTGTCTATTGGTTGATCGATTTCTGCCAGTATTCAGGACAGATTCAAGTGCTTGTTAGGAAGGTATTATGTATGTATATTTGCGCATTGATATTGTGGGTTAATATTGTACTTGCTTTAATGTTACTGATTAATAACATTATATTTATTGTTTACACGTGCATAATAATCTTGTTAATGTATAATGTTACGTATTACAGTAATATTGCATTTTCGAACATAAAATAAACAATCTTATCATAATTTTAATATAATTAAATAGAGTAACTCGGGAAATAGCTAATAAAAATTTTATTTTATTTTTGTTTTATTTTTATACATAAATTTTATTCTAGTATTTTTACATCTGTTTATTAAAATTTTATTTTAAATATATACATATATTTTAATATACATATATATATATATATATATATATATTCTTATATACATTGTGTTAAATCGTGCCTATCATAATTATCGTTCTAACATCGTGTAACTAACATCGCTGATTAAACGCACGCTATAAACCCGGTACAGTTTCGAGATTATCCCGTTCTGCATTACTCCCCGGGGACCACCTAACTTTGGCTGCTCTGTTTTATTCGACGAAGACCGACCTTAGACATTTAATGCACATCCGCTAAAAGAACGTGCTCGCGTACATTGTTCGAAGTAATACCATCAATTGTCGCGGCGGAACTTATCTTTATCTTTCGCCTTCTCTCCGATAACGTAACTTTTCGAAGGAATATATCCCGCCAGAGGCATAAATTCAGCTAATTATCAGCGAGTAATAAATCCGTTTTGGATAGTCGGTAAATTTCGCAGCGCGTAATTTTTAGGGAGGGAAGAAATAGCGTTTTGTTAAAAATTTTAGAAAAAAAATTGCACACGTGCAAAAAGTAATATCTTGTTGCATCAATTGTTCCATTCCATTGTTAACGTTATTACAATTTCTTTTTCTTTTATCAAATTGCACTTTAACTCTCAATTCTCGAGATTTGACATTCGTTGCGCAAAACCATTGCCTATTAAAATGCACGGAAACTATAATGTTGTAGTAGCGTTACATTAAGCTTTTAATTAATAAATTAAAAGTTGTTCAAATCAATTAAGCTATAGCTTACGATCTTCAGCAATATTTGCTTCAACGCGGATGCGCGTCAAAATCGCATAATTTGTTAGAATCGTTGACATGTAAAGAGTATTTTGATGATAATTTTCTGTTGTGTGAATAATAAAAAGAAGATATATATATCGATTTGCGATATATATCGAAATGCGATATGTATCGAAATGCGATATATATCGAAATGCGATATATATCGAAATGCGATATATATATTGATATGCCGCATATATTTATTTATATATATATATTTACACATTAACCGATAGAGAGAGATAAATATGAGAATTCCATGTCTTTTCTATTAGAACCGTTAGTGTGAGAGTGCACGTGGTAATTATCATTATCACTGTAATTATCACGTTTCCAACATTGTACTTGCGGCGCGTTGTAACGAGATGTTACGAATAAACCTACGATAATTAGAGAAAGTGTGGCCACGGAAACTGGACACTGGTATACATATATGTAGGAAATAACTGAGTGATACACAGCTCTTAGGATGAAAACACATCAGATGTCGTGGAAAATAAAACGAAACGCGGAAGAAGAGTAAAAGCTATAAAATGGTACTCTTGCATAATAATAACGCGCAACAAAAAAAAGCCGTGCTACATCGAATAAGAAATGTGCGTACGAACATTTAATTACGAGCGAAACGCTCGTTTGTTTTCGTCTTGTAATTATTAACCGCGAACGTTAATTACAATCAAAATAAACAAAATATATAAATGATCTGAAATATGTAAATGAACCTAAAACAAACATAATACGCATGCTCCGTGTGTGTGTTGTGTTGTCTCGCAATTGCGAATGCGGCACATTGCGGTGAATCCGATTAATAAAAATATAGGTCATTGCGTCGCGTTTATTTTCGTGTGGCTTCCGCGCAATGCATAAAAAAAAAAAAATGAACCATTGAACATAATTCACCGACTTAATTAAAATTGTAAAACTTTGTAGATGACATTATTATTCTTCACAATCTCGATCTCGCGTTTTTATCACAATTTACTTCTACGTATCTGCACTTAAACGGGCTGGATTTTGAAAGGCCACCGAATATTTAAATCGTATGACTTCATCTCGAAACTTGATCGATATTTTAAACGCGGAAAGTGGCGGTAAAATAAAAAAAAAGGCAAAGCTAAAAAGAAATTAAAATTTTTTTCATGGTCGCATTCTATCGCAATCATAATTATATTCTAATTTTTCGCTTGGTATATATCTTTCACAATTTCTCGCGCGACAGACATCGTGCGCATCACATTAGTGTTTGGTTTAATCAAGTAACATAGTAATGACAGCAATATCCGCACGCGAATTTTCCTTTTAATCCATTATTACTTTCTTTATTTCGCTCGCTCGTTTCTCTGGACGGAGGGAGGCAATTAAATTCAGATTAACCGGGAGATAAGAAAGAAAAGGGAGCGAAAGAACGAAAATAGAAGTTATAAGATACGATTTGTCCGGGAGCTTTGTATTCTTCGTCTACTTACGGCGATAATTGGAGGTCGACCTTCATCCGGTTTGAAATTCACCTTCGTGATTCCCAACCTCGGAGGTCTCTAACGAGGGAAACGGTCATGCATCACCGGAGATTGACCTGAAAGGTCATTAATTTCCTTCGCCGTCCGAAGCCGCATTCATGCTGCTTTGTGCTGCGATGCGTTTATACTTCTGTGTGTATACATTTTCAATACGTTTTCGCGTAACAGACAGAAAGTTCTAACGCGAGCAAATGGAAATGTAATTAATCGTTGCTTTTTGCACGGTTGCGAAATTTTTCCATCACGCAAAAAGCTGGTCCTATCTTCCTTTTTTTTTTCTATGCGGCTTAATAGTTAATGGATAACCGCAAGAAAACAAAGAAAAGTGGACTTTAATAAGAATAGTAGGAATTAACGTACATATTTTCTGCTTTGTTTTAATTTTATATTTCCTTGAACACAATGTAAAACCATAATTTCTTATAATGGGTACATATATATATATGTATATAATACCAAGAGATGAGAGAGTATAAAATGCGCAAAAGAAAAGCCGCGGGAAAACGAATGAAAGCAAGAGAAGTGAAACAATCACATCGTTCATGAGACGATGCTCATCAGAGATAATTCGTTTGAAGCCGAAACGTTTTCCTTTCATAAAATGCTCTATATATTTTTGATTTAATGCCGTTTCGTGTTTGTTTTCCCGCGGCGAGCATCTCATCGTGCGGTACGCGGGATCCGACAAGCTGATATTTGCACGAGAGGGGAAAATGAACGGGACGGGAGGAAAGAGAAAGTAAGAAATCGCGCGCTGTATTCCCCCCCAGGTCGCATCCCTACGGCGATAATTAGAGCTCGACCATTCGTTCAGCTTAAGCGGAAGCCGTGTAAACCGTGTAATAGAAATAATCTGGTATTAACGTGGCGAGGCAATTCAAGCTGCCTCGAAAACGCTCTAAATAGCTGTTTTTGTTCATCGCTCTCTCTCGCGCGTGTTTGTTTCTCCCGGCGAATGATACAGAGACTTGTTCGGATAAATTGCTAATTGAGGACACGCGTTGTTCGTTAAATGGAATTTTTCAACGGGATCGCCTTTCGATTCGGTGTATAGATACGTGTACGCAATTGAAAAGATATACAAGCGTTACACACGAATCCATCAATCCTCTGTGTTTATATTCGCCGGATTATTGTTTCAAATGACTCGTTTTCGATATATTTCCGAAATCTAACGTAACAACAAAATAATATAAACTTGGGGTAGAAAAAACAAAAAAAAAAAACATTTGACGCACCTGAAAAACAAAAGAGAGTGAAATAAACGAAATCCGCGAGGATCGATCGAGATAGCGGGGGGGTTTATCTGAGCGAGAGAGGAAGAGGGAAGGGGGAAAAGAGAGAGAAAGAGAGAAAGCGGGGCCAATGCGGCAACCGCACTGCAGCGATTCGACTGCTTCGTCGTTAAAACCCTTGAAAAGGCACGCGCGCATATGTATATTATCGCTTATCGTAATTGCATGCGGCTGCGTTCGCGTCGCGGGGTCTCGCGCTGTACGCAAGAATGTAAACTCGGAATTAATAGCGAGACGTGATGTGTGGGCAGCGCGCTGCAAAACGTTACCTCCCACGGATATTCCGTGTGGCGACGGCGGCAACACGCTTTTAGCATTCCGATTATTCGTAGCAGGAGGAAGGTAATCACGCTTTTCGCTTCCGTCCGTCGTAAAAATTTGCATGTTATACACCACCGGACGCCGTGCGTCGTGTGTGCTTCTCTCTCTCTCTCTCTTTCTGTGAGCAACCAGGCTTATCACTGTTCCCCTAATTGTATCGCTACACACACGGCATTCGCCACGAGAAGAACGGATTTATTTAGCGTCAACGGAAATATCAACGTGACTTAAGAAATATTTTTATTAGAACTGGTTGTTGTTATTATCACGTGTAATTTATTTCGATAAAGCGTCATTGTACATTTGGTGCATTAGTATCTCGAATTGCAACGTGAATCTCGAGAGGCAGCTGCAAACAGTGTAGACAGAGAAGAATAATAGTGAACTTCTTAGAGGTTTTTTTTTTTCAATCCTAACTTGTTATCAGCTGTTTTGCGTTTCCCGCAGTAACTCGATCTTATCCACTCTCGCATGTAATCAGGATACGCATACATTACGCACGCAGGTTTTTTTTATCGAGTTTGTGTGCGCGCGCATATTCGTCAATTCGAATAATTTACATATAATCGTCGAAATACATAAAAAAGCATTTACGACCTAGATACTTATCTGTGTGCGAGAGGTACCTCCTGCACTCTTGAATAATTCAAACGTTCCCTTGATTATGTACAATTTTGTGCAAACACCCATGCACTTTTTTGATTAATTGTTGCACATTGTTCGAAGTGGTGAGTGGTGTGGCCGAAAAAGCGACCAGCAATTTTTTCCCGTACCTGACCATTACGTACTCTGAGATTGACCGCAATAAAATAACGCGTAACACGCAACAATGCTGTAACCCTATTCACATGCTAATGTTTTTTCTTGTATTTAGGTTATTCCGCAAAAATATATTTCGTAGATATGTGTAGTATATAATGTTAATTAACGAGCATGTGCGAGTTTCATTGTTCTGATTACGTACGCGCGGCGAACTGTTAGATCGGCAAACAGTAATTGCGGTTTTTAACCGCAAGTTTTAAACTCACAAAAACCGCAATTACTTTTGCACCAACCTAATCAGTTACGTTCAGCGTTGCGCTGAACGTAACGCGATTGTTGATGTTTTTTTTTTTTTTTAATTATAATCTCTGTGAGTAAAAAAAAAAGAAAGAAATTTAAATCACATCTAGTTACATGTGTATATCATCACGTTGTTTATATATTCTTGTATCTTGCGTATAAAAACTGTTAGAGAAGATGTTTAAAAGAACGTTGTATTAACCGCGTATAATTGAGACAAATGAATTTTCGAAGGTGTCTTACAACTTGCCTAGGCCGAGCGCGCGTAATAGCTTTGCACTTGTGGATGTCTCTCCTGCGTAATTCCGTCATACGCGGCCTCATGTGGGCATACACATGTAAGTGCATAAAAACACGCAGGTTCCCAAACGCGTGTATAGACCAGCTTCTACTCTACCGGGGCCGCATATTTATGCGCATTACTCATACAGCTTCGTGCATATCAGCGCGCGGACGGGGGCGTGCACTTTAAGCGCAAGATATTTTCTCGGCTTTTGATTAATGGTCCCGCCCTCCTCCTCCCCTTCGGTCGTCGGCGAGACTCGCCGCTGATACGATGCGCGCGTACGATATTTATGCACGCGCCCCTGCAACAGGCCATAATAATTACACGGACGAGAGAGAAAGAGACAACGACGTTCCTTTCGGAAATACCGGTGAGAACGCCGCCGTCCGGAGGGATTTACGATTGCAATTAGTCCCCCCTCTCTCCATCCGAGTTAATTGTTTAAGCTACAGCAATTAATAATTGTTAAGAGAAGGTCGGTTTAAAAGTATTTACGGCGCAGCGCGCGGCCGAACGCTAAAGTTTTTCCGAAGACGAACACACACCACCTCTCGGCGGTGGAAAGAGGAAATGATATCATGAATAAATACATTCGTAGACGAGAAAGCGGCGAGTGTATTCGAGATGTAATGCGATTATTAAAATCAGAAGACTTTACGGTCTCGTAATAATAACGTCTGAAGAAATAATACGATATTTTTCATTTTTCTCCCGTTTTTTGACCAAGCGAGAAATAAGATTCTAGTTGTTTTCCGTGATTCTGTTTTACTGTTGTTGACATTTCGTGACAGTTGTTAATCCTGTAAACTTTCTTTTGTTTTTTAAATCACGTTCAATTGAAAGTGATAAGTGACTATTCAAGTCATTCGCGAGACATCGCGATGGGATAATAGTAAATATTTATTATATCACAACGCTCATTTCGCTCAGCCGCACAATTGATTGCTTGTAATCGTCATACGCGCGATTACGTTAATGATTAATCATTCTTACGCGAACAACTTTATCAGAACTTTATCTCAGCGCACAGATGTAATTATCCACTCGTACGATTTGTAACAACCGTAACAACTACCTATTCGATTGATCGACAGGTGCTACGCATCGTTGCGTTCTACACACGTACAATCGCGATAAAGCCGAGTTATCAGCGCGATTGTGCAATGGGTGTTTCCACGTGCTCGTGCCGCTGACTAGTTTTATCGCGTGTGGTGCGAAAGTATAAGAGCACTTGTCTCGCGGGGCGTGCACGGGAATGCAAGATCAACGCTCCTCAAGGACAACGAGTTGCGAACAAGGCCGTCGCTCGTTTCTAGACGGCGGATCTAAATTGAGACACCGTTGTGCCGGATTCCGCATAAACGTCTACTGAATTTCATTGAGGCGAGATAGAAAGAAAGAGTGTGTGATTATTGTTATTGATTCTCCGCCCGTTTTCTC
>QVNV01026977.1:0-25881 GCA_014825455.1 Pseudomyrmex pallidus | reverse complement strand
AAAAAAGAAAGGGAAACGACAGCCGGTGATTTTAGTGAAACCGCCTCGGCTTTACGAGGTTTTACGAGGTGACTGCTCAAGACACAACAAAATAGGCATCTACGTGCCTAATGAGAGATCGCGCCACGGCTTAGGTCAACGACTGCTGCTGATGCTGCGGGCTCTTACTATACGGAATTTCAAACGTATCCGCAATGCGCCGCTCCGCCATTCCAATATCCCCCATGAGGATTTGTCAAAGTGTAGTGATGCCATTCGGACCAACAAGTCCACTAATACTAAACAACTCCCATTGAATTCCGAGCGGAACAACGCGAACACCCGGCACACCGTGACACACGCGTTTCCTTCCCACACGCCAGAAATAGAAAAGGCTCTTATTCTTAGTCCGAAATAATAATTTGGATATTAATCCGGATGAAGTAACGTTAATATTTCAATCAAATTTTATCTTTACATGTACACGACACATAATTCGAATTAAATTCGGACGATATAACAAGCAAACCTGAGTTCTACCTTTTCGGCGATGAATACGCATATACGCCACACGTTGTTAGTCTGTGTGTGTTTACGAACAAAAAACTTTTAATGAATAACACACCGATGGCCGATAGATTAATCGAACACGCGACGCAAACGCGACAAACGATCGCTCCTCGCGCGCGGCGAAGCGTTCGGAATTCATGAATTCGTTAACGAGCACAGAACTCTTTTTTAAAGGTCCGCTTATCGCGGATGCGAGACCGCGCGGGAAAATTAAAAAACCGATCGCCCCGCGGTGCGGCGCGCGGCAATTTTTCAAGCGTTACTGTCGCCGCTGTCATCGTCGCTATTGGCCTCGTTGTCGTTCGCGTACGACGACGGAGCTCTTTCGCGAGAATCACGCGAACGAGGTATCAATCAGGCAGAAACCTTGCCTCTCTCCCTCCCCATCACGATAACCTCAGTTTCGACGAATATGAATATATTTATCCGGTCAGACGTGTGCGACACGATAGTCGTTGGATAATCAGAACACTCGTGGCATAATTTTGTAGAAAGATCTATCCGATGCTATCTCGTTGCTCTTTAAAAAAGTTTCAACTTCTTGTTAATTCGCGCACGTGATACACAGATCGAAAAACTTTTCCGTGAAAACTTAATTTTTCTCATAAGCTTTTTTCTCGTCTCGTACAGATACGGTAAAAATGAGTATCGTAATTTTTTAGAAAGATTTTAAACGGCGTGTACTTTATTTTTTTTTTTTTTAACTTTCTTTTATGGATATTTAAAATATCAATAAAATGACTTTTAAATTGCATCAATTTCGCGTCTCACGAATTTACAATATCGCAATTTCTAGCTCGGACACATCATTTTTCGTGCAACACGAATTTCTACACAGTCTCTCACGTTAAAATCTTTGCCATTCTTTGATCTTCTTCATTTTGACACTCGGCGCAATTAAAACTTGCTTATTACATCTGCACGAGGCTAATGACCCACAATTCTGTGAAAAATAGACGTAAGTGGAAACCATAGTCACGTGCTCGCTGGCAAGCTAATTTTCTAATTTCCAGCGTCCTAATTTGTCGGCTAATATCCCATTAAGCTGTGCCCCGTCGCCCGCCCCTAATTCTGTCGTTAATATCTAATTAGCCATCGGGGCTTGCAGTCGATCCGGCTAAAGCGCCGGCGGAGCGAAGAGCTTCCTCCAAGATCAGCGCGCGTGCTCGCGCGAACGAGCCCATTAGTCACTGAAAATTTATTAACCGCATCCCAATGCTTCTTCGCGAGTTTCCGCGGAGAACTTCGATCGTGCTCGGAAAAATCGCGGCTTGAGGGAATAATTTCGAGACGAGGGCGGCACGTTGCAAATTAACAAAAACTCCTCGATTTCTAACAACACAACAAACTTTTGTCTTGTATGACGAAAGAGAGAGAGAGAGATATCAAATCGTTGATAGAGTTTGCATGCAGTAAACCGCCGTGGGAGAAATTCTAAAAGTCCTTCAACGCGATTTAGTATCTGTCAGGAAATCTGAAAAGGAACGGGGAGATGTTGGACGGGCAGCTTGACAGTTTTATGATGTATTACGCGAACAAATAGGATTGCTCTCCATAGTCGCGCTCGGGTAGAGAAAATAGGGAAGATGGGAATGATCGAGAGCGATACGAATGTCGTGGTTTCGAGGATGTAGGAACAATTAAATGGGATACTTCGATCGTTTATTTGCCGCAAATAACTAGTCGAAGGGATCGTTCTACGGAATGAGTCTTGTTGCTTGAGCAAGTAAGGATACGGAATTGGACTGCGCTGGACGCGAGAAACGCACGGTTCTACTCCGGTTGAATTAACAAGTCGATATAAGATAAAGTTGGGAGAGAGAGATGCCATCTTGTACTAGAAAATATTACGTGCTTCATCTCCAGAGTTATTACGTAGAAATGATATAGTGAATCAAATAATATTAATTGAACGTTAGCAAATAATTTACATCTCTTCAATATAATAGAATAATTCTATGACTTTTGGAAAATTTTGTTATTCTTTGCGAGAATATCTTTAGTACCCGTTACTCGGAAATCTCAAGATAAATTCTTCGCGATCACTCTCGTTGCTTCTCTAATTAAGTGTCGCAATGGGAGGGAGATGAAGCACAATACAGATCGCGGAGTCATATGTGCCTGACAAAGTGCGGCCGCCATTCCGGGCAGACATATAAATTCACGACTCTTTATTTTAGCGGTACGCGTCCGCTCGCAAAAAGGGGATAAAGAGTCGGCGAAAAAAACGGGAACAAAACGGAAGTCGCACGTCCGTTTGCCGGAAAGTGTGGCTTGATTAACGAGCCCGTTATTGGAACTAGTTATCCATAACGAGTCCGTACTGATACTTTTTTCCACCGCCGCCTTCGGGAAACGCGGTCCCACTTCATCTTCGAATTACGACGAGAATGAGAATCGAAGGAGAGCGCCGTTTGTCATTCGCATGAATATTCGAACAACTTCTATACTTCGACAGAGAAATCGCAAAAAAGAACCGCGCGTTTAATTTACCGCTGATATTTGCAAATAAAATGAAACATTTTCCATTTCCAGGAGAAAGATATATATTCGCGAGAAGAGGTGGACACAGATAAAAATCAAACTTGCTTTTAGAAAAGCGTTCTATTTATACGTTCACGGATATCTGAGTGAAGTACATGTACGCAGAATGTACGCTTGCTCTCTGTCGAAGGAACAGGACGACGCTAGAATACATCGTTATGCACTGAGAATTTTGAATTAGAAGCGACATCCTTGGGGCAGCATATGAATTAATTCATAATGCGCGATTAAAGCCTCTGGCAAATTCAAGATTGCTGTTACGAGCCGAATATCGCGCGTTCTCTCGTCTTTCTCCCTTCGCTGAACCGACAAATTTTTGACACACACAACAAGAAGTTTAAAGTCAACTCAATGCCTAGTCAAAACTTTCACCCTCCGACCATTCTGCCAATTTTTCTCTCTCTCTCTCCTCGCAACCCTTATTTTTTTTACTATCGCCCTCGTTTTTATCGAAACGTCTTCACCCGGTAACCGTCGGGAAAAAAATTTCCGAAGGATGCTAGGGGCTTTTTTAGCGGGAGGGGACTTAACGACGAAACTTCCCGATTAGGGTGACGACGAAAAATTCGCGACGGTCAGGAGCTGTACGTCTACCGCGATTTTTCAGCTCCGACCCTCTCTTTTTACAAATGACGAAACGCCCGGGCGCGCGCTCGCGCGCGATTAATCGTGGAAACACAAGTTTGTTTGCCCGGTCAATTATTCATAACGAATGTTTAATATCTCAGTTCGTGAATAAACCTAATATCAAAAAAAGTTAATCTTGTGAAAAGCAATCTGCGTGAATTTATCTTCTTGTACAGTCGCGAAGTTTTACTTTCCAAATTGAAATAACAGATTTTGTTGCATCGAAGAAAGTTGTTTTATAAAATCAACAAATAAACAATAAACTATTATTTAAGAAAAAGATGCAAAAATAATTTGAGAGAAAGATTTTAAAAAAATATACATATAAAATTGATTGACCGAAGGGTTAAAGTTTCATTTGAATAAAGCATGAATTTTCGATAAAGATGTAAACACCGAGAGATTTATCATTCCGTTTTCGCGCGGATGCATTCGATATTTATTGATCGCTCGCGCGTGTAACTCATATAGCGGTTACGTAAGAGAAGAACACGCCGAATCGAGGCACTAGAGAGGAAGATCCACAGGATGCATACTGTTTCTACCAGAGAGAACAGGATCGCCATATAAATCTGAAGGCGGTAGTTCGGAGATTTTACTTCCATGCTCGCACGGCGAATAAATCTCGTGGTTCGGTCTCGAATGCAGGAATCGAGCCGAAAAGCTCGAGATTTCGTGGACGATTCGGAGAGGAGATCGAGGGAGAGAGAAGGAGAAACGCGTTTTCGCGGCGAAGTAGCTCCATTAATCATCATTTGTCGAAGCGATCGTCGAGATCGAATCGTGCACTCGATTAATCACGACACCGCCGAATCGGGGATAAAGCCGAAGCGGAGTCGTCGCGCGCGAATTTTCTACAAAATTTATTCGCCAAGGTAATTTCACACCGTCCTTCGGATGTCGATCGTTTTTCCCGCAAAGAGAACCGAGTGTATTTGCATTCTTTTGATCTCATGCAAAAGAGAGTTAATTGTCAGTTTGCCGTGGAAAAGTTTGATTTTTTAATTTCTACGCTTCCGATCCGCTTTAAAGTGACAATTTGTTTTTTGCTTTCTCTGTCTCTCGTGTGTTGTTGCATTTTAAAAGAAAACATCAATTTATCAATTCGTGTCTGTTTTAAAATCAGACGTATCTTTTCGACACAATTTTTCGATTTTAAAAAGTAATGTTTGGCTTTAATCAGCGAATCTTCCGTAACGCATAATTTTTATGTTATTTATGAGAGCGATTTAACTATTATAACGCACCGATATAACGAATGTTGTACACAAACGTGTAAATAGAGCGGATGAAAACGCGATGTGCGATATTGTTAGTGAACAACACAAACGATAAACATCAGTAAACCCCGCGAGCGCATGTGATAAGCGGAGAAGCCTGGATTATCGATATTCCTTGGTAAACCTCCTCGGGAACAATCTTCACGATGCCGTATCCCTCAAGCTTCTCGGGCTCACAACATCGATAGGAGTATCAATTTATTGACGCCAAACAATCGCGCGTTTCCATCCGCGATACTCTACAAATCCAAAGTATTCGAGTATACCATTGTCAAATAAAGACAAATTGCTGTTATTCAATAACGCCGTGTGTGCTCGTGTCTAATCAATGTTGCGCGCCAAAGAAAACTGCGAACAATGCGTGTATTATATCTACGTTCGTGCATCCGACGACGTGGTGTATGACACTTCAAGAGGCTCTCTGTACCTTCGTTCTAACGTTGGTACGAGCCCTCGACTCTCACTCCCTTCCTTTCCCTTCCCCGAATCCTCTTCAAGTCGCCCTCCGCGGGAGACTTATTGTCTCGGGGCGAGCTGCTTTGATTCAAAGTCATCGAGAGAGGCCGGCCCTCTCGAGAAACGCACGAGTGATTTTCAAGTTCTTTGCGATCTTTTTCCGAAGCCCTTTTCTCGCTCCCGCGCGCATAACGTAGCCTTTCTTTAACTCTCTGTCGCAGCTCTGAAAAAACTTCCTCGTTCACGAGGAGGAACATCGGCAAAGGTTGTTCTTTAATGTCTCGAACTTTGCATATTATGATTGATTCTGGAAAACTTATCGAGAAATCTTGAAACTCTTTCCGTTCATTATGCGGGGGGAGTGCTCTCTCTAGAATGGACTGATTCTACATGCAAATGCAAGTCGAAATTGTAAAATAAAATATTTTTAATGCGAAACTTCTCGTTTTCGAGAAAATTGGAGAATATATTTTACGGTTTCGTTTTATTTATTCATGAGAGATCCGTTTTCTTTCGCAAGTGTTACATCAGACCGCTCGTATTGTATTATTTTTGTAACTTTAAATCTCCAACTTAATAAAACACGTAGTTTATTTTTACATAATTTTCTAATTGATATTACAACTTTGAAATATTGGAGCGCGTTAATTCTTAATCTTTATCTCACAAGGTAGTGTCACGTCGAGTTTACACGTTAAATTTGCACATGCCGGTCGCGCAAAAATAAATTTTATACGATGGCCGACGTGGACTGCGATCAATGTAATTTCCTTCCCAGCTCGGCTGCTTCTGTAAACTTACAAGCAAGCGTTATGTGCAATCATTCACCGTTGGTTTTCCTTTCCGGACACTTCATTTTTCATATTTCTCGTCGCAGTCGACGTACAGTGACACTTTCGATTACCCGTGCAACCCTCCATGCGCATATACGCACGTACACATGTATTTCAAAACATGCAACATATTTTTTTCGTTGACGTTTCTCGTTCTAGTATCACATATAAATAATATGCGAAATAATCACGAAATAATATTTTACTTGAATCGCGCTATATATATACGCAAAGTGATTTTATTTTTTAAATTTAAGCACTTTTTCGATTACAACTTTTACTGAAAGAGATATATTACCCACGTATATATATAGCCACGTAAATAATGCTAAAAGTAATCTTTTATCGTGAATATGTAACGTCTAAAGTTAAAGAATATTCATCAATCTTAGTGGATTCAGATAAACGCAGCATCCTAGCTAGAAAGGATAAACACGCTTTTAGCGGCCGAGAAGTTGCTAAAATCGGGACTTCAACTCTCATTCAAACTCGACGAGAATTCTCGGAAAGTGCATATTACGCGTGTACGACGCAGCCGCGGTGCTAAACGCGGTTATGATTGAGTTATTTATTCGCAGCGTAATTTCCCTCGCGCGTTTCCGCCTTCCGCGTCCTCTTTCCTCACCGCCCTTTGCCCGCTCTTCCGTACAGCACGCACTTTCCCTTCTTTCCTCTCTCCTCTCGTTTCCCCCCTCCCCTTCCACTCTCCGTCGTTTATCTCTCATCCTCCCGGACACTTCATTTCATATATCTCTTCCCTTCGACGTATTGTCGCTTTTTTGCAATTTTCCATACGTTTCCGCGACGCGTATTTCACGTCATGCCGCGTGTCCCTCCGCTATTTTCGCGACGCGGCGCGCGCTAGACGTTATCGTGATGAAGCAGATGAGGCGACATACACGCCCGTAAATTTTTAGCCATCTGGCGCGAAAAAGTCGCATCGATCCGCGCGACCTGGACAAAATCGAAAACCGTCACCGACGAAACTCCTCGCGCATATTTTTTTCAGATATATATTGCGATAATCTAATATAGTTACGTGAAGCTTTTAACTTAAAACACCTTTATCATTATCCCGATAAAGAAGAAAGAACTTTAATTCTCGTTGATTTTGTTTTTTTTTGGTTGTTATTTCTTAAATAATAATTTCAAGAGTTCTCGAGAGAGAAAGAGAAAAATATAATCTCACGAATTGAAAATCTTCCAATGTAAAAGAAATATGTTTGCAAAGCCAGAAGTTGCAATATTAATTTCATCGGAATTATTTCTTCAAGCACTTCGGCTTCGAAACGTTCTATTGAAACTCTAAAACAACTGTATAACTTGAAAACTGAGACGCGTATGTTGTACTCTCAGAGATAAGAATTATCTGCAAAATGCAAACACTTCTAATGTAATAATAATCAAAGATTGGCGAGAAAGAACATGTGACATTTTCTCGCAGAAAATAGAACGCGCGTTAATTTTTCAACAAGTTTTGATACTTAAAAAGTATTGTCATGTCTATTTGAATAACAAGGGAATCTTTAGATTTATCTTTCACACACGTTATCATGTGTAGTATATACACATATATGTAGATACATTTGTATATACATACCCTGTAATAATTCGAGCAGTGTTGGGAATAACTATAACTGTATAAACAATGGAACAGTACAAATTTACTTTCGGTTAACATGCAAATGTAGTAATCTACCCCTGTATCCAATTTACATATAATATCATTCATTATCAAAATATATCAATGACAAATCCAGACTTCAAGTTCAGCTCCACTGATTCATGTAAAGTATGTAAAAAATTACAAAACCCTTAAATAACACTAAGTCTTTTTCTTTCTCTGAAAAAAGTTCTTGTCTAACAAAACAGAGATAAAAAAAGACGAATAATAGACACCACATGTTTTTCTAATTAAGCATCGCTCTATTAACATTCCTTCAACACAGCTAATTATCGCGTATCTCGACCGACTACCCACTTGCTGTTTATTTCCTATGCAATTAGCCAGAAGTGGAACAATCGAGCGTGTAATGAAGTTTACACGCCTCGGTTTGTCGAGCGCCGAAGAGATGCTGCACGCACAATCTTCCGTTACAACACAGCACATCTTGCAAGGCTGCTGACTCTTGTTCAGGCCTCGGGATGAGAGAATGCCCGAGTACGCGATGCACAAGCCGAAGGGGTTTGCGCAGAACGCGCGCTGTATAGTTGGTATGCGAGGGGTTGCCCGCGCGCACACGAGTTCGCCGACATATCCATCACGCCGGGTTCGAACGGTCTCGGCGAAGCTCCTCGTCTCTCACCCTACGAGCCATGATAGGGCTGGGAGAAGACAGATGCGACCTGTGCCTCGCCGGTGAGCCACGAACTGACGCGAACCAATCTCCGAGTACCCGCCCTCCAACAACCCCCGTAGTATCCGCCGGCAACCACGGTTCGTACGCGACCCCGAATGGCTAAACTGGCTCTATCCATGCTACGTAGCTTGTCTCGAAAGATCAACAGAGCGGTCTAATTCCACGCTAAACGACTGTAACAGACGGTACTTTCGAGCTTTGCAAGCCGCGGACGATTACGCCGCAGTGTCGACGGCAAAGAGCGTCGTTCGCCAATCCTTTGCCGACTAATTGTGTATCGGATGTGGTGGAATGGAGGATGGCGGTGGTGATTCACGATGTATGTATAAAACAAATCCGATTTCGGTAAAAACATCGAGTTCTCTTAATTATAACTTTCCGAAGTTTAATCTCCTCTCTTTTTCTAAACTCTCAAGAATACATGTACTATCTTACAAATTACATCTCTTTCTTATTCCTTTAATTTGTTTTTTTACTTTTTAATTTTACAAAGATTAAAAGTTTTGCAAGTCACATATTTTGTCTTATCTATTTTTGTAATGAGTGTTGTAAAAAATGATCTTTACGATTAAGTTAATGTATTGTAAGAAAAAAAATATCTTTTTTAAAACTAATTTAAATTTACATAAAGTACTTCATAATTCTAATAACACAGTAAATTGAAACTCTCTAAAAATAATTTATTTCGACAAAATATGTTTTTCACTGAAGATCGTAAAATAACCATGATGAACTGACCGCTTTAAATATTAGCATCGCAAGATGAATATCAAACGAGTATACTGTTTATATTCCCAATTTATGAAGATGTGAATTATGTCGCACTATATGTTATATCCTTGTGAGAGACGCTGTTGAATTTACATCAAACATGAAATTGCTTCTATCGTCACAAAGCTCAATTATCAGACCGGGATCTCGTCGCGATACACTAGCCAAAAATGGTCAAAGCTGTCGGATCCGCCAAAAACTGTCGACTAAATATAGATTTTGCCGAAACTCAATAACTAAAGCGATGCACATACAAGTCGCTCTTATTTTCTCCCTCTCTCTCTCTCTCTCATCGTCTTTATTCCTTCAACCTGTACGTTTCCGCCTCTAGAACTTCGATCTCGTGCTCGTACGTGTATGAGTGTGTGTACAAGGTGTTCTCGAGAAATTACACTCTCTTCTCTGTCTCGGATCTTCCGATACGATTACATTCGTTCGAAATACAGTTTTTTAACATTTATTATTTGTTTTTTGACTATAAATTAAGAAATTCTCTAAATATTACTTTCTTCAGTTTCAGTAAAACATATTACCAAATTATAAAAACAAAACAGTTAGTTTCTTTCTTCATCGTTAGAAAAATCTTCAAATGCGATACACATGATCTTTATTTTCTCTGGTCATTTTTCTTCTCCGATTCAAGTAGGCGGCGGAGTTTCTGAAACACCGTATATGCGTACAAGGTGTTTCTTTTATTTGATAGGAAATCGATCCAAGACTCCTGTGTTTCTCATTGTCAGCTAGGTGGCCTCGGTAGCTACTCTCGGACCTACTCGTTTATATTGCAAAAGGCTGGCTTGTATCTTCTCCTTCGCCCATAAGAGAGAATTCGGTCCAGGGTATTTTCCGATCCCGGTTCCGACATCCGCTTTTAACGTCATCTTACATTTATTCAAATGCATCTCTCGCGCCTTCCTTCCCTTCCCCCCGCGCTTAACAACGCTGATATTCGTAACTCACATTTTCTTTTTGCGCGACGCAATTTGTTACGCCATTGAAGCGACCTCAGTGCTGCCGTGAATTTTTCAGCCTTACTGCGCTTTCGCATTCCGTCTCGTTGCCGCATTCCCGCGCGACGATTGAATAGACATTGTAATATATCGACAGTCACGTCGATCTCACCGCGTTTTGTTGCCCGCCCTTTATAAAAAAAAAATACGTACATATTATGAAAGAAATTACTTCCTTTCTGCGAGATTTAGATAGTTAATTAAATTTTTGTTTTATTTGCAACGTAGCATCGCAGTGTGAGAAAACTAATTAAAAAAAAAAAAAAAAGAAATGTAGCGCGTGTCTCATAAAATAACAGTGTCGATGTAATGGAGATGTATGTAATCGCTAAATATATTAAATCTTACGCATACATGTAGGTGCGCATATAGGTTCAGTTTTCCGAGATTAATATACAATCAAAGAACAAATAAATCCGATATTATTGCTTTTCCACACTCCGCCGTGCTATTAGAAAGTTATCGTATATATCCGATATATCGATACACATTTCGCATCCCCTGCGAGCTGCCATAGTCCGCGTATGCAAGAATAAACGTACGTTGCCGGAATTAATTCCCGAAATTGAAACACTTCCGAGTGGCGGCATACTGCCAGTTATAAACGTTTTCGGCTGGATTAATACCGGAGGAACCGGTGGATTTCTGGAACGTGATTTAACTTGACGGGAATACGATCCTTGTGGCGGAACGGGCGATTCTCCTTTCCAAAGCGGATAACAATTCGATTCCGATTCACGACGTTCGCGGCACACGTGCCGCGCTTATGCGAATAGGGCGATTGCAGCAAATTAGAAATCGTACGCAAAACAAATTGACGTTGAAAAACTCCGAAGAATTTTCTAATAATTTTTGACGACATTACGTTTGAAAATTTAAATACTAGAATGTTGTTTTTTGAAATGTATGAACAATCAATCACATGCACGAATAACAGCTTTGACGTACCACTTTTTAGTTACAAAAAATAAAACTATTAATATTTATTATCTGGAATGTCATTTTATGGACACTGAGCATTGAACTTTTGACATTCCTTTAGAGAAAAAAATGAAAACTTTTGTACGTACGCGTATTCTTTGAAAATCCCTCTCTAACATTCTCAATATAAAATATCTATACATCTCGGTTAGACGTAAAAATAATATGTACTTTAATAATATTTACACGCATATTGTAGACGTCTTTCCGGTAAAGAACCGCAAAGTAAATTACTCGGTATATTTCCACTTGGTTTTCGTCTCCTTCTCTTTGAAGAGAGAAGTAAGTCGGAGACATATTTTCTAATGGTCTCCCGACATCAGCTTCAAAATGCGAGCACTGCTACTGTCCGCGTAAATATGAGACGCGTATTTGCCCGCGTTTGGAAACCGCGAGCGAAATCAGAATAAAGTACATATGACTTATTTATCTAAAACAGGATGAAGTGGCTCAAGAAACACGTCGGAAGCGAGCGTGCAATTTTCCGTGCGTTCGGTTACACGATGCATTACAAACATCCTCTCTGCTTCGTGCCACCATTTTACCGCCTTATATGTTCCCTCTCTCTCTCTTTCTCTCTCTCTCTCTCTCTCTCTGTCTCTCTCTTTCTTCACAAAGTACCATAACGGAACTCTGGCACAGCTTATCCGGAAAACATTTGATCCTCCCCTCACGCTTGTCCCTTCATCCTCATAATCCTGCGAGCTAAGCTGCTTGCAATGGCGACAAAACGACGAAAAGGATGTCATGCGCTTTTAGTTTGCCCTATCTTTGTGTACAGTAATATATTGTTTTCCACTTATGAGGAAACAAACATCGTTCACCGTAACAACAGAAATCCTGACGTTGCTAAACTTAATAATAATTAAACCTCGTGATAATTGTCTTTGAATTTTATATTCATAAAATTTATAAATTATATATTTTTTCTATGTATATTAAGTTTCAAGCATAACAATATTTCATATAAATAAACTAAGACGTATAAATCTTGCTCAAGCTCTGTACTACAGATCTTTCCGCCCACAATTGATTGTGCTGACATCATAAAGCCAATTGATCGAGTCAAATGCGATCTCCCATTCAAGCAGGAGTCCGCTTTTAATCGGATTACCATGATCGATCTCGAGGATCGAGGCACAAAGCGCCGTTGTCTAAGCATCAGCGTGTACCGCGTCTGTCCTGTTAATTTTCTGCTTGCTGCACGATGATTGTCCGACGTATGGAATTATGTCCCTTAGCCGTTGCTTTCAAAGGAATTCGTCCTTTCTAAAGGCTCACCGACAATAGCTATTTGAACGATGTACCTTTCTATTTGGCTCGTTATGCGATGGAACATTTCTCGTACATTTCAGCTATTCTTCTTCATTATCAAATCTTCACGAATAACATGAACATTATTTCAAAAGAATTATTTCCACGTAGCTTTGAACATGTCAAACGATCTTGAATTCTAATCCTGTAAATCTTTCTTGTATCCTGGACACTTACGTCTGACGCGATATTTTTATTGGTTAAAAATAAGAGAGGGAGTCGAGAAATTGTCGAATAAATCAAGGGCGCGGGAGATCGAAAAAGTTAGAAAGATTGGAGTAAGTAGAAAAGAAGAACAATAAAAGATAAAAAGAAGAAAAAAAATGATGATAGTAGAATTAGGTAGAGTAGTTCAAAAAAAGAAAAGTAATAGAAAAGAAAGTTAAAGGGAAGAATAGAGAAAAATAGTAGATGATTTAACATGGAAAGACAGAAAAATGCAGTGGAAGCTGGGAGAACTAGCTAGAGAGGAGAGAAAGTTAAGTTCGAAAGTATGGAAGAGAGAGAGAGAGAGAGAGAGAGAGGAAGAGAATGTGTGGAAGAGAAAATAGAGAGTTCCCTTTGCGAACGTACGAAATAGGAAATAGAAATAGGAATAGTAGAATGGTAAAGAAGGAGGCGAGGATAGATTGCGGCGTGCTGCAAGTAGATTGAGAAATAGGGAAAGTAACGAAGAAAATAAACGTATAGGAATACAGAAATAAATAGAAGAGTGTTGAATATTAGTTATTAAATAGTACGTAAGCTAGCATAAAATAGTTTTAGTATGTCCGAGTTAACGTTAAGATTTCTTTTTTTGTTTTTGTACATTGGAAGAGATTGTAACCCCGAGAGGGAAACAATAAACTTATCTATTTATCTACATTAAGTCAAGAAAAATCGCTGTACACCGAAATAATCGTACTACATCCGGAAAAATTCTTTTAAATCGGATAAGACAAAACAATACTTTTTCCGTTGTTTGGAGAACGAGATTTCATACTTCGGTATGTGTCTGGCATGATTTCTTGTGTTCTGCAAGCAAGAATAAAAGTAACGGTAGTTCTCCGAAGTTATTGAAGAAAGTGCACACACATACATACACACAAGCAAGAAAGAGAAAAGAGAAAGAGAGAGAGAGAGACTTGCGCAATTTCCTGAAGATTTTCTTTGCTGTCGCACTTGTGTCAGCGCTTCAAGCGATATCGATAACTGTGTCCTAATAACAGGGCATATTAGTCTCGTTCCCTACGTGAATTGCGCTCGGGAATTTAATGAACTTCCGGAATATTCTTTTATCGATTGTTAATCGCTTATATCCGCGCTTTAACGTACTAACTACATGCAGAACCTTTATATCCGCGCGTATTAACTTCATTATCCGCAAATTTGCGCGAGAACGTAAAAACCCAGCAAATCCCGTTAAATTGCCACTTGTTTATTCTTTGATATAATAACTGCGCACACATATATCTCTCAATATAACGACACATTTAGTCTCGCACTTTGCTTTTTTAATTTACTCGAAAAAATTTAATAAATTTCTGAAACATTCTTCTTATACGACTTCTATTGGGGAAACGGTTCTGTTCAATTCAGTTTGCCTTTAAACGTATACGCATGTACACACGGTGCAATCAATACCGGGATAGATTGGTTAGAACAGGTTGAAAATTTTTCTTACTTACTTTTTACTTGAAAAAATAAAAAAAAAAGGGGTCAAAATGCGTTCGAAGTAAAAAGCAGAATTAGGAAAAATACGACGGTCAACTTAATTTTTAAACACATGAGCGTAATGTGATCAAGAAAATAAGTTTGGTCGGATTAGATCAGGTTTGCTTTAATTTTAAACACACGAACAACATGTATGTGCGTGTGTGTCCAGAATTTAAAAACCTTCTGTAATACACTTTGAACGATAGACAGTTTTTTTTTTTTTTTTATTCAATAACTTTGATACAACAATTTTGTACATCTCAATAACGTGGCATTAATGTTAATTCATGCGAGGATTTAATAAATCTTTGAAACATCTTCTTTTCAACCATTTCTGTACGCTTATCCGCGCTTTGATATGATAGCGTGCACTTCCCAATAGCGGGGAACTCGCATTAGTCTCGTTCCCCGTGAATTTGCATGACTTAATGAGCTCTCTCGGAAAATTGGCCCAATTGCTATTACCCACTCATTTATCCGCGCTGCAATACAAAGTTACATATTTCTGAAAAAGAATTTTATTGTGTGCGACGAGTAAAAAGGTAGCACATTTGCACATAAAATTGCGAAATTTGATTGTCTGATGAAGAAAAAATTTATTTATCGGTTTTCTTTAACAAAAATAGAAAAAAAGAACTAAAATAGAAAGAAGCATGCGCACTCTGTTTTATTCATTTTCAAGGATGCTGAAGATGCGATAAGCCTACGGTTTTCTCTACTGCTGCTCTTTGGAACAAAACATGCCGCGCTTTCCTTTGATCTCGCGTTTTGTGCCATCTCATACTCGTTCTTATCAGTAATCAGGGTATTTCACAGGTAAAATTAAAAATTCTGCGGTACGCGCGCGATGCAATCGGTGTGCCGCTACTACAAAGAGCGGCCCGCGTACTTTGTGAGGGCGAAATGTTAATTAATGCGATAATTAATTTTGTGGCTGCCTCTGCTAAGGTTCGACTTTATATAAAACGATACTGTTTTTGAAACATTGAGCATAAAATATCTTGTAAAATATTCTTGCACGGCCGATTTATGATGATGCTACTTTCTTCTTACTTACATGAGAAAATAAATCTACTTAAATAAAATATAAAATGTACAAAGAAAAACAAGTTTGCTTCAACATTTACACCTCCGTACGTTGTAATTAGATTGCATAAGTAATATAATTTTTTTTTCTTTTTATGTTATTCAATCAGAAAGAGAATATTATATATCAAAGGAACATGTAACAATATTAATTTTAAAATCAAATTAGCTGCTAATTAACTGTAAATGTTCTTTCTTCAGTGTGATATCATATAACTTTTATATTAAAATAATGTGTACCGCACACATACATGTGTATATAGACACGAATATAAATTTAACTGCAATTGTAAAACAAACTCTTTCCACACTGTAGTTATGTTGCAAAATTGATTGTGTTAATTAATTTTCGTGTTCGCGACATTTCTCCAGCAGTCAATGATTCGAAAATAAAGTTACTGGTTAACGGTATCTGGACAGAAATTGGATCGTGGTTGCATCAACTTTTCGATTTCCTCAATCTGGAAGAACGATTGGATGAGGCAAGGGGCCCTTTTCGTGTTCGAATTACTTTCCGTGTATCGTACAATAGAAGGAATTCGCTTTCCGCGATGCACACATACCGCCAACAATGGCGGACAATGGCAAAGGGCTGGCGGTTTGGAGATGAGAGATAGATACGAACGAAGAGACAGGAAAATAGGAAAGAATTACAAAAGTGGCCGCAGCGGAAAAATCTCAGAGACGATAGATAGGAAACTCGATCACTGGGGGGGTTCGCATACACGCGTTAAACAAGAACCATCGGCGGTAAAATTTGCGGTAAATGCACATACATTTATTTAAACCACGTGTATTCCGTAAAAGAGCAGAATAGGAAAAACTTACGTATAATTGTCACATAAGAATTACTAATAGAAATGTTACTTGAAAGTACTCGAAGACTTTCGATCGCAATTTTAACGTTTGCAAAAAAGTCTTATAAAACACAATCAAGCGGCAAATTGATGTACAGAACTTTTATCGATATTAGTTTTTAAAGCCATTGAAAGGCGAGAAGTGTGGTCACTCGAAATCTCGAAAGCCTCAAGTTTTCGTCTTATCGTGAATTTCTCGTACTTCTCAAACGAGAAAAGAGTAATCCACTTTCTTTCATGTTTCCGTCGCGTGTTCGCTTTGCCGTTTAAAAGAGAGCGGAACAGTTTAATTGTAAAATTCGCGAGTGTACTCGCTTCGTTTGTCAACGATTAGATTCAATCTCCGTGTTCAATCACCGTATTATCAGATATACGATAATTGGCGACATACAATTTTTATTGATTAAAAAGAAATATTTTGAGAGAAGAGCTTCATTAATTAAAACTCTGGACCACGAAAAACGACAATCTAGTTTCAAAAAAATTTTTAAATTTACTGTAAATCCTTGCGTTCAGCGTGAAATGACCGCGGTGTGTGTATACGAAAACTTGTGCTTCACACTGGCAAATTTACGTTTCTCGCTTGATAGCGGCAATACGAGGGCAGAAACGAAGAATGCCAATAAAATATATTCCGCGGGAGTTCGGCAAAGTGCGGAGTTGAGGCGAGTTGACGCGAGTTATACGTCAAGGCAAAAAGAGCGAAACTGCCGCTGCTGCATGCACAGTTGCTTTTTGCTGTTTCCCTGACGAAGGTTGACGGTAAATAACTTTTCGTCTTAAGTCCAAAGCGCGCGCTCCACTTTCAGCTTTTTCCAAAGAGCAACGAGAGCTCGTGAGGAAATACTTTCAAACGGCGTTTAGCCGGAATAGCACATCAACGATGAATTACTATCGCAAATTTTCACGGAAGCCACATCGATTTGCGGTAAATATAAGAAAGTCTATTCTAGAGGTTTGTACACAGAGAAGTACAAACACACATGCGCTGCGGAAACGTGCGCCTTTCTTTTTTAACTTTAAAAATGAAAGCGAAACGTCTCGCAAGAGATATCCTTGCATTATAAAAACGACTCAAGATCACATTGTACTTTCTGAGCTTTTTCTAAATCAAGAGAAGCTTTCGTCGAAATATTCGCAAGATAATTGTCAAATTAAACAATCGGATTGGACTAATTAGAATTGAATATGCAGTTGAATTAATTTTTATATTTTTGGAGAGTTCAAGTTTAAATCCGATTTTTATCAATTGATTCTCGGACAGGCACTGAGGTATATATGCACTTCTTTGTCAATCAAAGTGCTCTCTCTCCTAAACAGAAATATCTTCGAGTAGTGGTTTAAAAGTCCACTTTGAGAAACTGCGGGTTTCTTGCGCTCTCGTGAAGTCGCGAGCGGCGAAAGAGAGAATCATCGCGCGGATCTTTCGCAAGATCCACTTTTAATATCCCATTTTCACGGCTTATTTTTGCTCCTTATATCCGTCTTTTCTCTTTCTTCTGAAGCTTTCTGGCTTAATCCTGCCGGTTATCGAGAGACCATCATATCGATTGCGCGCCGCGAAATGGCGGTGGCTTGTGCAGCGGACTATAACATTGGCCGACGCACGTAAAGGGGAAAAAGCAATGCGGCGGAAGAGTTTCCGTTTTCAACCTCGCTTCTGATGCCGGTTGCGACGGAAGTCGGTAAATATAACTAGCATCGAAGAAATCGCTTTTTGTGTGTGAGTGTGTGTATGTGTTACTTGATAGCTGAGGAGAAAGCGATTACACAGCGGATCACGAGGAAACCAAAGAGATCCCCGTAGAGAATAAATGTTCCTTTACTTATTGCACTTAAATATTACGGAAATACAGAAATTTTTTTCGACGCGATGTTATATTTACTTTTTTTTTTTTCAATATCGCGTATACTACGTGTAAATTGTCGCTGTAATATTTACGTATAAATAATGTGAACTAATTTTATCAATAATATTAATGATATGTGTGTGTGGTATAAATAATGCGTGACATAAATGTACGTGTGTGTTAATTAAATTTTAATAAAAATATTTTTCCCGTGCAAAATATTCTCATGAGTAGCAAGAAATTTTAATAATTATATAATTTATATATTTTATACGTTTACTTTATATAATTCATAATTACGGATCATATATCTACAATTTAATTGTACAAATTATAATATACTGCGTTGTACAATTAATTAAACAAAAAGTAACAAACATAAACATCTGTAATGTGAAATTGCTATTGTAAATTAGCAATATCAATAAAATTTAATTTAAAAAATGAGACAAATAACACAAACATCCGCTGTGCGAATGTTTGGGAGTCCGTAACAATAATGGCGACAAGCTAAATAACAGAATAAATTGTACAATGAAGCTATAAAAGATCTATTGACCCGGGACGATATTATTATTATTTGTTTCTATTATAAGACACCAACGTCTCGTTTGCGCTTCTAGAATTTATCGGAAATTTC
The DNA here is from genome assembly GCA_014825455.1 of Pseudomyrmex pallidus. Lineage (NCBI taxonomy): Eukaryota > Metazoa > Arthropoda > Insecta > Hymenoptera > Formicidae > Pseudomyrmex > Pseudomyrmex pallidus. The sequence goes on along the minus strand of QVNV01026977.1, from coordinate 7,028 downwards.
CTCCAATCAAATAAACTCGATGTCGACTCGGTCGATCTCATCCCAGCACTCGTTCGTACATCATTCAACCACCCCTTATCAATCTTTCATCTCGATTTATCCCGCGGTCTACATCGCCTTAAGGAGATACGCCCCCTGCCCCAATCTCGAAAGAAGCGCATCCGACACTCGCGCGGTGTTATCAACTCCATTCGAACACTCGAACATCAGCAGACTCGGTCGATCGCGCGTCGCACAGTAAGCGATTATTTTATCACCACGAGGCGATCTGCCATTCTCGGTGTGCTTTGCGGTCTTATTCTGGCGTTTACATTTGCGACCACGCCGATGCCGCACCTCTCTCATTGACTTATTCAAAAATCTCAATTTCATGTTAAGTCTAGAGCTAAACATCTCGTCATCTCAGGAAAGCAGAATCTATCCGTTTCTCTGAGATATTTCTTTTCTAATTAAGTTTTAGCGGATGAACAAAATATTCTTGGGAATAAGGTGATCAAATAAATGTTACAAGAATTTTATTCACTAATGTACTCATTACATTTTACATTACATTTTACATTAAAAAAAAAAAAAAAAAATTATTGTTGTAATCTCGTCTGTTGTTGTTTTGTTGTTTTTTTTTTTACAACAACCAACAACAAATTAAAATTATTGTTGATGTCTCGTCTGTTGTTATTTTTTTTACAACAACCAACAACAGACGAGAAGACATTAACAACAATTTTAATTTTTAATTAAAAAATAAATTTTTTTAATTAAAAAATAATTTTTAATTAAAAAAAGTAACAATACCTTTGAGATGTGAGAGCCGTTCACAGGATGTTGAGTGTGTGAATATATGCATACATATATATATGTATTTGTACTTGTGTAAATTTTTACACATTAAATTTAAAACTATTTTAATAATTCGTGAAAGATGTAAACAAAGGTATTGTTACTTTTATAGCAAACAATAGCAAGTGATACACTATCCATTTTATATCCACAATTCATTTGGAGGCCCGATTCAGTTGGCTTTTCAATCGATAAATTCGACTTGAAAGAGACCGACCCGGAAAAATCCAACGGTGTGGATTCGAACTCGGGACCTCCTACTCGCAGCCCTCGCACTTAGGCAGCGAGACCACTGGGCCGGTCTTGTAGTTAAACAAATTTCGATTCACATATCGTACAAAATACTTCAAACTCTATTTCTTATCAAATATTGCGATCTTTTCGCGGTTTTATTTTAAAACGTGCCTTTTTCAACGAGTTTACGCAAATAACACGTGTAAAAAATGTCACTTGTAATTATCAGACTTGAGATAGTCAAACATTTAGGAAGTTCGCGATGTTTGTAAACCTCTTGCTTAACAGATATTTCAATTTTGGCGAAGTTTCTAAATAATCGATGAATTCTACGCGATAAATATCTCAACATTTCTAACATAATCCACTCTCGTCTCCCCTAATTCACTTTCACAAACGATCTGACATGTTTACTTTGCATACACTCTGTAGGACTTCCTGTCAGAAATTATTGAGCTTTAGTAAAGTGACAAGAAGTACCGCCCTTTGTTGTAACAAATCGATCGATTCGCAGCGAGGCAGCGACGAGGGACGCGTATATATATATCTGAGAGCTGTCTCGTTTACCAATACCTAAATCGATTTCAGATCTCGTGATATACGATAAGGACTCTCGCTCGCGCTTCTCTTCCCCGTTATTAATCGTGCGAGGCGCATAAGCGCACCTATCAGACCGACCCAAATGTAAAGTTACCGGCAACGTCACGCACCCTACTTCTCGCGAGGCGCGTTTCCGTCGCTTTTATCCCCCTTTCCTCCCCCACAATAACGAGCTACCTCCTTCATCTCCTAGTTTTCCACCTCCCGCGGAGAATCTGAGAGAGAAATAGGCCGACGTAATTGAAGTCGAACGATGTCATCGTGTCACGAGAAAATGTAAACTTGTTACTGCAGACATACATATGTAATAAATATGCGAATTGGCGTGCATAAATTTTTTAAATACGAGATAATTATTTTAAATAAGAATATTAAATTATTTTAGCATTAAATCTAAACGCTATTTAGTTGCATTATTTGATTGATCATCAAGTAACATCCTATACAATAATATACACGAGATAAACGCACCCTCGTGTGTAATATATATTGATGCGCGATGATTAATTAATCTCGTTTTATTTAATTGCAGATACTCTTCGAGATTAAACATCAAACAGCTGATGTCAGCGAGATACGCGAAGAAGAATCGGACTTGGTCGCGCACAATCACATTTTATTATTCGAAGTATTGCGGAAACCGGGCGCAGCTGAGCGAAGCGACAGGCCAATTAACGTAGAGAACAGTTTAAATCCTGTGACTCGTTACGGTGAAAATGCTTTTTGAGGGGGCTGTTATTATTACCGCGGACAAGGTACCTTTGATGCCGCGATCCCGAATAGATAGAAGGAAAACAAAGCAGACCGCGGAAGAGAGAAATGGAAATTTTAATTGCGCGAAAGGGAGAACCCGTATCCTACTCCCTTTTTCCCCGCCTCGTCACATCTCTCTGCCACTGACTCCTCTTCCTCCTTCTTCTCTTCCTCCCCATCTTCAGGATTATTTTCAGATCTTGACGGTAACATCCTTTTTATTTCCGTCTGTTTCATTACGTCCGTGTCAGCCTCTCCCGGTTCGAACGAGTGAAGATTAAACGCGTAGCATTTAATGGAATCGCGCTTTCTATTGGCCGTGTAATATCGCTTTTAGTGCAAAGATCAGCTATTTTGTATTAAATAGCAAATATGAAAGCAAAGCGGATATTTTAGGATTGCAGATTTGACGTTTTCAACTAATTTCTCTCCGCTAATATGTCTTGTATAATTTCTGTAGACGCATTTGCTTTACTAATTGTAAAACCAAAGAAACTTAAGCGTTTTACAAGCGTTAAACAATTAAAAAACAATAAATATACTGGAAATAAAAAAATAACTGCACAGTTAAAGCAGAAAATTACTGTTTCAATTTTTGATTTTTGCGTCTCATCGACATTTATTTCTCTTTCTCGCTTTCAATCGTTATATTACAAAATATAGAAAACCTATAATCTTCTGTCACTTCAATTAGTCGACACGTTATATATTTTTTCAATTTTTTTATGAAACATGTAAAATTGCAGCAATATTATCAAATTAAAATCCACTAACTTTTAAAGTTTTACATTTTTTTATCTCTTGCTTTCACTCACATGTTTTCTCCTCTTTTTTACTGTCTCGCAATATTATTTTTAACTTTTGTTTTTTTTTATCGTAACTCTATCCCCCTTTATTTAAAAACATTCTCAAATTTACCAAACCAAATTATTAAAAATTTTTGTATCAAAAACTTCTATTATAAACTATTTCGAACTTTCGTATTACGTTCCTGTATGTCATCACGCGTTGCTCCGCAAAAAGACGTTCGTTAACGATTCATCGCAATCTCGAGCGCAAGTACATTTCCAGTCTCCGCGGTATGTGCAGGAAATACATTCTGCATATATATCGCATTGTTTCGATCTTATAATGCCAGACCATCGCGTTTCGAATCAATACAACAACGTTCTGACGTTGCGAGAAACACCTATCGATTAAGGAGGGTTTCAATGGGCACCCCATTCGCCAGTGATAAGATGTCAGATACACAATCGCGCTTTCAAACCTATCTATCGCTACAAGACGTGTGTCACTATATCGTATCGATTTTGCGCGATTGTCATGCGAAATAGAACCATCTATGTACTTAATGACAATGACGACGCCGCGCGCGGGTCTCTATTGATATCTTGAACACAATTCGAAAAAGACTTAAAGCACATTAACAAATGTTAACAACGTAAGAAAATTTATGAGCGCCGAATTGTGATTCGTGTTCTTCTTCAAAAACAGCGTTCAAAAAATTATATTTTAACTTTATTAAAAAAATTTGCATTTAATGTAAAAACGATGTATAATTTTCCAAAGCATTTTTACGCGGAATATTGTTGCCTTTTTTTCACGATGAATTTTTCAAAGCACTTCTTTGTTCTGCTCGAGCAGAGCGATGAGGTGAAAGCGAAAGAAGAAATAATAACGCGAGTAACTGCGACAAGGGCGAAAGTTGAGAAAATGGAATGTATGAAAAGAACACACACACACACACACACACCAGGCGAAAACAGCGGGGAGATTGCTCGCAGCTACAGGACGAAAAGAAAGAGGGGCGAGAGAAGGGGGAAGAAAGGGAGAATATACGGGCTGGCGTATTCGCCATAATAATTATCGCGGACTTTCTTCCTCGCATGCGGCAGCAACAGGTGGTTGCGCTCGCGCATGTTGCGCGCGGACAAATCGTTCGGGATAACGACGAATCGCAATCGAAGTCCGGTGATTAGCGAGCCTCCGATAGAGACTCGATTACCGCCACCGGTTGAAGGGTGAGGCTCGATTGCACGTTGCGGTCGAAACAGAGACGATATCGCGCGGCCGAGCTTGCGAAGCCTCGCTTCAACCTTTCGCTTCTTTGATCCACAACACACACCATAACTATTGCACGTGTGTTACGCACGTGTGATAATATCAGGAACAATTAGAAAATAATTACATGTCAAAATATTAAGAAAATAATAATTGAGAAGCGCACGAGAGAGAGACAGAAAAAGTTTGAGCCAACTAATAATCTTAATTTCAACAAATCTTTTGCAATATATTTATTTCCCTGTATTATATTTGCAATTAAATATTATATAGTTCTGTTTGTATAAGGCAAAATTATTTGTAGCAAAATGAGAACAAACTTGATAATTTTAATGTTTACAAATGCGACCGAGAGAACGAAAAGATGAAATTGAACGCGTACAAAGCTTGCGCCGTTATATTGCTTTAAACGAGTACTGCAGCTTTTTAAGCTGTTCTTTGTACGTAACAAGCTATATAACTAAGAAGTATTTACATCGATGTGCTCAACATGTAATCATCCTAATGGAATGGCACGTGAAGTTTAAAGGAACAAGGGCGCCTTGGCCGGCTTCCCGACTTTCCTGTTCGCACCCTTTGCACGGAAGGATGCACCTACCAGGGGACTATTTGCATAGACTGATTGCAGTTTCAATTAAGAGAAAGCGACGTAACTTTTTCGCGAGTTACAAAGACGCCGCGGTGAGTGAAGCGGAAAGGAAAAAAGGTCGGGAGAAAGAAAGAGACGGGGAGGAAAAAGTGAACAAGATGGAGAAGGAGTTTGCCGTATTCTATTGTCGACAACACAATGGAGCCAGAAATCCTTCGACAGATGCGACTGTTTTTTTTTTGTACAGATGCACAAAAAGAGACTAATTTGTAATCAGAAATTATAATTAGACAATTCGATAATTTTGCTCGAGAGATACACGTAGAAAGTTTAAAATCACTTCTTCCAGTATTTGCGACAAACTAATTAAAATTATTCTCCATCTTTTTTTTATATAGTTAGTAAATCTCGTAAATTGACGAAAGAGAGAGATTATTTCTTATCTTTACTTTTATTTACTTTACTTAAAAACTATCATACGAAACACATTAATGCTATCACGGATGAAATTTCATCTCGGTATATATTCTTTTTAATTTTAGAAATCAAAAAAGTCTAATCGTGTGAATAATACGATTGTGTGAATATAAAATTGTTGTCAATAGTTACGTTTTTCAATAACATTAAAACGAAAATTGCAAGGAATGAAATTTTACCCCGTAATCTTTCATCTTTCACTAATATCCTTTAAGGGTTAATTTATGAAATCCATTCATCTCACAACTCATTATGTTCTCATCAAGCCGTGAATCATACACGCTAACGCGAGATCCAAAAGTTTTATACAACGTTGTGTCGTTTGCCAGGCTTCTCTGTAAATCACTACCGGTGGGCAAAAAGTGTCGACGACGACGCTGCGCGTTCCGACGGAAAATTAATTCGTCTATATAAAACGGCGGAAAGAAATTCGTCGAGACACGACAGAGACGAAGAGAGATAGCTCGCGGCAAAACCGATCTGCCGTCGCTTTTTGCGCGACGTCGCGATGTCGGAATCAATTTAAAAGACATTGCGATCCGTCGCCAGCCCCTATTTTCACGGTTTATCTACAATCTCGCGATTGAGACACTCGGCGCGATGTACCGTTTATATTCTGCGATATACTCGGATATACCTACATTAAATTATACAACTTCCGAGATGGAATGTAATTTAACCTAGAGCAGTTGTTTTTTCCACATTCTGTGCGCACGTTCTTCAAATAACACATCAGTTTTTATATCAATTACAACCTTTTTTTTTTATTATGTTTTATTTTTGCATCTTTATTTTTTTTATCACATACGTTTCTTTTTCTTCGAGAAGTCGAAATCGCGAATCGCTCGCGATAGAAAAATCACTTTTCTTCCTCTACATTTTATTTTCGCAATAAAGTTGCGAATGTTTTCCGCAAATAAAACTGCAAATTCCGCGAAACTAAGTTTTACCCGATCCTTCCTCCATTTTACGTGTAGGTATCTATTTTTTCTAGTATTTCTAATAACGAAAGAGGGTAAAAAAACTAATAACCCTGTATAACTGGAGGCGCAGGAGGCACCTACTTCTATCTCTCGCAACGATATATAAACTGCGCGCGTGTACCGATGTGTATCACTCGAAATTGAATTTCGAGATATGAACGCGGTCCCATGTCCAATTCTCGACACACGCTCACACGAGCGTGTACACACACGTGTGAGCGTGTATGTATGCGCACATATGCGCGAGAGCGAATGTGTGCGTGCACAATCGATACTCTTCGACCTACTTGCGAGAAAGAGCACGGGAAGCGGAGTACATGTATATGTACGTACATGTGACACGCGGAGAGACATTATATACCGGTATCTCTCGAGTTATAATGATCCGTAGGACACTACGTAACAGGTCAATGCTTCCAGTGTGAAGCACTCTGCGCTATTGCTCGCAAAACTGTCTCCATCTCAAAGGGGAGAGTCTCACGTCGCGCGTGTAT
>QVNV01026976.1:0-46788 GCA_014825455.1 Pseudomyrmex pallidus | reverse complement strand
TATATACATGCAATAATTAAAATACTACACACATCTAAGTATAAAATTACATATGTTTCTAAATATACTACCGTTTTGAAATAAAAAAAATTCCTACTATAAAATTTATTGCTATAAAACAACCCGCGAAAATAACTGAAATTCGTTAAATATATTCTTATTAAAATATTGTAAAAAAATTTAACATCGCTGAAAAATAACGCCGCAGTGCTAAAATTTATAATTTAATTAATTCTAAATCCGAACACACAGCCTAATTTTTGTTTTTTAAGTTAATCAATTTTACAGTCGCGTAAATATAATAATTATACATAAAACGAATTTCACAAATGTATATATTTTCCACATATTTTTGATATAAATTAATATTATAAATTAATATTATAAATATTTGAAAAAATATGACGTTAATTATTTTACTAAGAAACGTATTACAAACACATATTAAGTTTTACCGATAGAAATTATGAAAATAAAGAAAGAAAGAAAGAAAGAAAAAGTTGAGGCAATTTTAAGAAAAGAGTAAAAAGAAAAGAGAAGAAAAAAGTTAAATTGTAAAGATTAATACTGCGTCACGTGTTTTACACATTATTACTTAATATATCTTTCTGCAATACGTATATAGTAAATGTACATACACACATTATCACAAATCTCAAAGTAATTAGTTGAATATTTGTCAGATCTTAGGACTAGAACAAGCTTTAATATACAATGTGGAACTTCCATCAACATGCAGAAAAATACTTTGACATTTGGAAAAATACTTTAGATCTTTTTCTTTATAAATCTACTGTGTGATTACATGTATATAAAAAAACACTAATGACTTTACTTCGATCGAATTACTTTATTGCGATGGAAGGACCGATCTTACGTATATATAAATTAAATAAGAATTACCGTGTAAAGACAATTACGATACACTGACACAAAAAAAAACTGATCGAAAAGTTGAGCAATAAAAGATCAATAAAAAAAAATTTCTAATTTAAAAAATATTTCCTCGACGATATATTACACTTTACGAGAATAAACTTCCGCAAATTAACGTTACCAAAGATACAAAAACAAGAACATATACTGGAAATGATGTCGCGACCGATGAGCCTATAAATAAGTTAAGAAAGAAATTAGATTTTTCTGAAAAAAACAACAAAATCAAGACACACATGTCACAACGAATAAACAATAATTAATTTGTTGCAGAAACATGTTGATTTTGCTCACCGTGATTCACGCATCGGTTTCCTTGCCTGTAATAATCTGCGGCACACGTGCATTTATTAAGCGCGCATGTCAGAGACTTGGTCGGGGAATCGTTCGTATCATCCTCCCTCTGATAACACTCGTATTCGTTTGTGCAGTCTTCATCGATCGCTGACAATATTGCATCGATATATTATAAGTAACCGATTATGTGCAATCAATTATTTTGCCACCGATATATGAAAATGAAATTCTTAAAATAAAAATACTTGCACACCTTTCGTAACAATACATTGATCGTTCGCGTAATGATAACCCGGATCGCAACGGCATATGTTGTCGATGCAATGTGAATGTTGGAATTTCGCCGTACACTGCGCCAAATCCGCGCAATTGTCCGTCAAAATGTTTTTGACAACAGGAAGACATTGTTCACCATTTTCGCTCAACACCGTTTCGGATCGGCATTCGCACACCGTGTTGTTTACGCACACAACGCCTTCGATGCGCGGGCACTCCTCGTCTTTTACGCAAGATTGTCCGTATTCTGCTGAAAAATTCACAATAGATGTTGCAGTCGTTCTCTTTGTGTACATACATGTCATAATTCCACGATAAATAAAATAAACGTAGACACTTGCCAGGCAATTTCAAACATACGTTGTCCTCGTAACGATAGCCCGATTTGCAAACGCACGTGTTGTTCCTCGCACAAGTAGTGTTTTCCAAAAACGCTTTGCACTGGTTTTCGTCTGTGCAGTTAGCATTCATCGACTGAACCACTATTTAATAAAAAAAGAAAAGTCATACGTATGTAGAAACAAAGTATGGAAAATAAAAAATTACTACACAATCCCAGAGTGACGTTCTAAGGAAGTCACCTTGCTAGAGAATACGAAATATTTATCTAAGAAATAAGAGATATTTAAAAATATGTTACAACGAGAGATAAAAAATTTCTAATATTTTTTATTCAACATTGCTGCGTAATATAAATATTTTTTACGCGCTTGCCTTCGACGCAATGCTGATGGTTGCTCGACGCTACGTAGCCTTTCTTGCAATCACATTGGCTGTTGGTAGTGTTGCAAACTCCTTTAAAGTACGTACAGTCTTGATCGTGTTTGCATGTTCGATAAACCAACGGACCTAGAAGATGATTATTTTATACGAATGTTGAACGATTCAATTTTTGAAAAATTTAATACGGTCGACAAACGAGATAAGTTAAAGAACTCGATTGTGTATCACCTTGTGTTTTTGTAACAAGTTGATGTAACGATCCATTGAGGCAGATTTTAATTTTACTGTCTGAACTTGGACACATGCAACGTCCGTCCTCGCAAAAAGCGTCGCTCGGAAGTGCTTGCATGCTTCTACAATCCTTTTCGCTTGTGCACGGGATAGACAGATCTATGCAGATAGAAAAATATCGTGTCGAGAAAATTTAGCGATTACGCAGATGTGATTCTTTTAGGTAATCATCAACAAAAGTATATTTTCTTTAAATCAGTAAGAAAGTAAATCCAATGAGCCTTAAGTTTAAGATGGTATTGGAGTGAATAAATAATTTACATATGATGTATAATATTGGACGTTTCGATCAGTATATTTGTGATCATCTTCAGCAACTGTGTATATAAAAAGTTTTTATATACACAGTTGCGGAAGATGATCACAAATATACTGATCGAAACGTCCAATATACATCATATGTATATCATAAATTATTAATAATTAATAAAATCATTTTACATACACAGTCGCTGAAGATGATCGAACGAAAATATACTGATCGAAACGTCCAATATACATCATATGTATATCATAGATTATTTATTCGCTGCAATACCACCATGGACTTAAGACTCATTGAGTTTACTTTCTTATTGATTTGATTTACTGAGCTATATTTTCTTGTTACAACGGTCTCAAAATGTATTACTCGCACATTTTCAACAAGCTCATGTTATATTCAAATATGAAGAATTTATTTTCTTTTTAAGAATATTAAAAAACTTTATCGAGTACAGAAGAATTCGGTTTGAATTAATTTGATAGCTTGTTTCCAGACATCAGAGGATTTCTGACGCAAATAAATAGCATTCGTGTTTTCCGGTGTGGGAAACAACATGTATTTGATTTTAAATATCTCGCGACCTTCGTCGAATTGTGAGAAGGTGAGGATTTTAAAGACACGCGCATGTTACGCAATATGTTAAGGTAAATAATTAATTGCACACGGAAAAAATATGATGATTACAACATGATTACAACTATTTTCTTTATTTGCAAAATGTTTTACTAAATAAGACGAAGTTTTCAGAAAAAAAAAAAATAATAATTTATTGGCAAGCAGTGCAAGCAAAAGCGGAAACGTGTTATCGCATTAGACTTTGAATAGAGAACACTGCGTTGTTATCACGTTTTCACATCGTACATCGTGCGCAGTCGAACGTAAAACTTATTTAGTTTCGTACTTGAATTACAGTGGTGTGATAATCATTAGAGATACTGTAATTACAAAAGCTAAGCTGAGATTCGAAATATGTACACGTACGTGTAATTCTTCTCTCAATAGAACGCGCAAAATACAGTCGCACGTGAAATGTAAATTTAACGAAGTTTGAAGAAAGACAACGTGATGAGGTCATTTGTGTTTCGAACGGTACAACATGATGTTTACATGACAGCGCAAACGTTACTTCATGATTCTCGATAATTACAACCAGACGTACATGCTCGATATCGCGTGTGTGTTTTTCTTACACAGAAATCGAACAATTATTTTCAAACTAGCTCGCAAATTCTGAATGAATAATCAGCAAAGCGGATCAAAATTAGATCGCGTTGATCGCGAGAAATCAGACTATACATAACTCACCAAGTTTGTTTCCACTGACAAAACTGATCATCAGCACGATTACTCCGCTCAAAATTGCGTGCGCCTTCATTTTTGGATGCGAATTTTTTTCTTTTACGAAATTTGACAATTTGCGATATTGTCAGTCACAGATTTTCTATAAACTCGATCTATATCTTCAGTGAATAGAGACGTGGAAATCGGATCGGCAACCGGTTGATTGATGATCGCGGAGCACCGCGCGCTCAAACTGGAGAACGCGAAGCGAGTGTTCGAAGGCCTCTCGTTCGCTGTTCTCTCAACCCCGCGACACATTTCTGTGTTTCGTCCCCCTCTGTTTCCTCTGACTCTCCCACTTACGATATGTTGCTAATTTTCTCCCGGCTTCTGTGCGTCTCGTCACAATGATGAATTCCAAATGCGTTTTCGCGCGCAAATCGCACACAAACGAACGCAACATCAAAGTGTAATTAAATTCTCTTAATGATATTAGATTCTCTTTTGCGCTTTTTTATATGTTTCATGTGTGGCTATTTTAGATATTTATGTTACATATATAATATATATAAATATCAATATGTAAACGTATTGTACGCAGAACGCGAGAAGGTGTATCAATATAAGTCTACTTTTTCTTTGTAAGTCAACAATTTTACGCTCAAGTGTTCACTTCACTTTCTTCATTTCCTTATAATTTCCGCATTGGCATTTGCATTCAATATGAGAGCACCGCGTATGAGTCAGTCGTAGGATAAAGGCGACTCGCGAATCGTCACTATAATGAATTAGACAATATACGTGAAATGTCGCGCGCACAAACGCGAGCAAGCGTGAGAAACGCGCGATTCAGTCACCGTAATGATAATGAAGTAAGCGTCTGGTAATCCGATGAGGTTGAATTAGCAGAATTATTGCTATCACGGCACGAGCTTCGTTGAATTAATGAGCGCGCGGCTAATCGCACTTTTTAAAAATTGTATGCGATATCTTTTCATGTATTCTACTACGATCACTGTTTTTTAATAATTATAAAAATTATTGAATATAAAATAAAGGCAACATTTTGTCTCTATTAAAGTTAGATTTATAAAATTTCAAAAGAAGAGAAAAAGAGAGAGAGAGAAAAAAGAAGAGAATGATAATTACTAGAAAAAGTGAATGACTTTTTGTCTAATGTCACGGAAAAGACATATTTTTTAGAAAGCTTTTCGCGATACGCAAAAATGAACTTGCAAAAAACATCTTTTCCCTGTCCATTAAAAGTTTTTGCTATATTAGCTACAAACGGATTATATACACGACGGACGTCGCATCGAAAAGCGATTACGTTTTGCTCAAATAAATGAAATGCTCTGATTCACTTCAGGATATCACTAGATACGCCTCGAGATAAGACATTTATCTGATGGAGGGCGTATACATATCGCATGTTGAGAAGTGCGTATGAGCTCATATCTAACAGTCACCTGGATATGTTGTCCGTTCGCGCTTGAAATTATTCAATTTCAATTCCAATGAAGACTTTTGTCTGCTGGTTCCTCATTTTCTGCGCGCTCGCTAGTCGTTCCTCTTGTCAGGAAAACGGTGAGTCTCTTATCTTTACGATGAATTATCGCGTCCAAACGTATCTTCTGACACAAAACTCGACGTAAGTGAATGCAAGTTGCGTAGCTTATAAAAAAGTCGCATAAAAAAAAAACTTAATTATTTAGAAAAATATTTTCAAGAGACTTTTAGATGCTTATCTTTTTATTACATGGTTTCTTAATCTTCTACGTTAATTTGACATCAAAAGTCGCTAATCTATTTACTGATAGTAATACAAATATATCGCAATTAAAAAAATTCTGATAATTTACGATCTTTTTTATTTATTTTAGCGGGTCGCCTGGCGACTGTCGGTGTAAAATGCGAAAGGGACGTCGACTGCTTCGATCACGCGTTCTGCCGCTGGCAGCAAGTCTGCGTGTGCGATCCGTATTATTCGCCGAGTCCCGATTTTACGAGGTGTATCCCCAGTAAGTATTCATCAAGTGTAAGACAGATAGATATAGTTTTATCTAATAAGTAGGTTCAAATAGATCAAACATACAATTAAAAGTTGCCGCGAGAATGTTTGTAGCTTTTGATTTTAAAAAATTTCTAGCTCCTTTCTTTTATTTGTACATAATTAAGATGCCGATTATTTTTTTGTGATAGCGTTTATTACGTTTCGAATGCTAAATCGCTGCTTCTTTGTGTGTTTTGCATAGCCGTTGGATTGTATTGCTTGGACAACTCGGCATGTCAAGGCATAGCGAATGCCGAATGCAGACAGGGCACCTGCACCTGCAAAGACGACTTCTTCCTGGATAACACCAATTCTTCAAATTGCATTAGCAGTGAGTGATTTCTAGTTATATTGTTGCAGACCAATTTAAAAAAATATATATATAATAAAATACAATAAAAGTTGGTTTGTGGTTTGAAAGTCAATGAGTATAATTCAATTATACATAAATGTTACAGGACCCGCCAAAATTGGTGATCATTGCCAGGTGCATAGCTTGTGTCAAGAAAGTTTTAATTTCGCGTTATGCAACAATGAACAGTGTCAGTGCATCACAGGATATCATTTTGTAAACGAAACAAAGTCTTGTGTTCCGAACCGAGGTAAAATACAAATAAAATACAAATATAATATTTTCTTGAATCAGTAAAATACATTAGATGACAGAAAAACACTAAAAAAAAGCGAAGAAGAAATAAACCCGAGAATAATTAATAATAACAGTAAGCAATATTAATAATAGACGACACGCAAAAAATCTGAAAGATTTCTTAAAAGATATCACACAGATGATTTAAATTATTCTTGCTGTCGTTTTTATATAAATTTACGATGTCTTTCTGACAGTTTTTTTTGCTGTCTGATGAGTAATGTGTAATATCTCTCGATTCATTGCGTATTTCTTTTAGATTTGTACAATTCTTGCGAGAATGAATACGAGTGCTACGCGGATAACAAGTCTCCGGACATATTAGAGTGCAAGAACGGCGTGTGCGTGTGTAAGGAAGGAGAGCCGCGATGTGCCAAAGGTTAATTACTGTTAATTGTGTCGTTACAAGCCGTTCGGCGTAAGTCAAGTCATTCGAGAGTTGCTCAAGTTTCCGCTTCTGTTTTCTTTTTTGCAGGTTCACTGATAACGGCCGCAACAGCACTCGTGACAATCACGTTCTTGCTACAACGTATTGCTTCTTAAAAAATTATTACATAAATATTTTATTGTACATAAATTACCAATTGACTTTTTCACAATTGATACTGTTTATGCAAGATCGAAAAACATTTGTACATTTCTAAATTACTGTATATCGTTTTTATATTAAAATAATATACGTTTATGTGTATTTTAAAATAGTATACGTTAATGTCGTATATATTTATGTTCTAAGAGTGCGTTTCTTTCGCACACGCTTTGAGCGTTAGTATAGTCTTGTGTTCTATTTTAAAAAGAAATTAAAACACATTAATGTTTAAAGCGCGTAAACGTCCCAAGCGAACGCATTCTATGTACGCAAAGCTAGACACACGTAAATGTGTTTGTCACACACGTTATTACGCACAGTTTGTAGCATTCAAACTGGCGCCATGTTTTAAAACTGCTGTACTATTAGATCGAACTGTCCGATTCATCGATTTGTCCAAACAATTGATGTAATTTAATAAACAATGCGATCAGAGTATCGAAAATTATATAAAACTGGCTTCACGATAACACCTTACATGATCCATTACAGTTTCTACACGTTTTTAATTGTAACCTGTGCTAGCAAAAAAAAAAGACTACGAGCGCGATCACAACCATATAAGAAACTGTAATAGCTTGTCCGTAACATAACGCAACGTCCACAACTGGTGCACATTGGCAATTACGTAACCATGTCACTGAGAGACATGTTGGTTCGTACACAACAAGTAAATACACAACAAGACATGGTTGTAAACCATGCTAAGTCTACAAGTTGCTGTTCTATGCTGCACTATATAAACGAACAACTAAAATAAAAGCCAAAAAAAAATTATTTCTATTTGAAAACGAGATACATTATCTTTACTCGCGCACAATTACACATGCACAAAAGTGTGATATATTTTTTAACCACACCGTAAGCAGTACACGTCACTGCATATGACAGTCCGCAGTCTGTGCAAAGTGGGACGGAAAAATATACACACACTTCTACATATTGTATGAAAGAAAATAAATATACTACACAAATGTACACCATAATATATCGTAATAGTTTTATTACCCATGATCTATTATCCTCATATACTTTACGACATTGCTGCTTTTGCAGCGTGTCGAGTAGAAGTAACAAGCCTTGATTCTTTAATTACCGCCCCGGAAAGCAGTGATTTTTGCATTTAAAGGGGGTTGTACTGCCAGCAGAGCAAAACACAGTAAACACAGAAACACAGCCACAATTCTTTCAATTTTATTTTATAGTTTTAATAAAAAAACTTCAATTGCAAATGTGTGCGAGAACATGTATGGTTTTATTATCTTTTTGTTTTTGCAAGCAGTTTTTTTGTAGGGATGGTAAATGGATAGAAGATAGGAGAAATAAGAAAGCATTTAGGTTTTACACAGTATTTATTGTTACTTAATATGTAGAATTGTGCGTATATTTTTCCGTCCCACTTTGCACAGACTGCGGACTGTCATATGCAGTAAAATGCATGTACTGCTTATGGTGTGGTTAAAAAATATAGCACACACATGTACACGTAAAACTTTGTACAAGTAAATTTAAAACATCGTGTTTCAAAAAAGGTAATAATTCAGGTGTTTTATTTTTTTATTTTTTTTATTTTGTCTGCTCGTGCACATAGCAGAGAATAGAACGGCATCGTGTGGACATAACCCAGAATAGAACCATGTTCATTTGTGACGTACGCACCGACAAGTCGTTCGGTGACACGGTTACGTAGTTGCCAATGAGCACCACCCGTGGACGTTGCGCTAGCATATAAATCGGACAAGTTAGTAAAGTTTCTCATAATGACCCTGGCATGGCCTCTCTCAGTTTTTTCTCTGGTTATTGCGTACATACATAACCATAAATAAAAATTGCGAGTCGCAAACCTAGTGTTTAGTGCCAAATTTGCAAGAGGATATCTTGTCCGAGATTTTCTTGATTCAAGAACGTGTTTATATGTATGGTATATGAAACAGGTGCGTTGTATTGTCACGACTAATCGTATTTAGTGTGACATTTCTATCGGAAAAATCATAAATATTTAACTAATAATTTAACGACATATAACAAATGTTTAATTAATATTACATCTTACCAAAATATTAATGGAGTGGCTAAACTTCACAGTTCTGTTTGATATAGGCTTAGTAGTTTATATGGCTTAGTGATGAGACTTATTATATTAAGGAAATATTGTGTTCTCTATTATGTTTTTTTTTTTTTCAGTATGTCTTGGATTCTAAAGATTGCGCGTACTGCTGCGAACGCTACATGGACACCTCAAGTGACTCCCGTGCGATTTCGTTATTACGCAGACAGATTAAAGAATCCTTATATACGACGTCATGGATATAATGATCCTATAGATATGAGGGGTCTTCTACCTCGTGAGAGCAACAAACGTATTCTACAGATACCAATCTATCGTCCGACAGACAGCTGGAACGAGAAGAGAGCACTGTTTGGTCAGAACGATTACATCGACATACTGGGTTCCGATAAGATTCATCCAACAAAAATTCTCTACAATGTTCCAGCCTGGTTAAGAGGCGTTCATGGTAATGAGTTTCAAGTTTTGTTGAGAAAAAGGAAAATGCTAAAAAAAGGTGTATTTCCACTTGCAAGACCCACAAAATGGAAAGACTTACAGAAAAGAATAAGTTATCTGTATAAATTTTTAAATCGAAAAACTCCAACATGATAAGTCAGAAATCAGCTGTAGATATTTATTAAAACATAAATTTAATTCTCTTCAGTTCTTTACATTTTATTCCAAATTTCTGGAAGGTGTTGCGTTCTCACATGTTACATCATTTCCTCTTATATGATCTTGAGATATTGTTATGTGTAAAATGGTAATCAAAAGACGTATTTGTGTGACAGTAATTATAAAAATGATAAAATAATAAGTTGGTTTTATTGACAAGTAATTTATCCATTGGATGTACGAAATTATTTCACAACATTGAAGAACGTAATTACTCTTTGCTGAAATGTCTCCGTTGTAAAAAGATAAGAGTTCATAATCAAATATATGTACATAGTCATTTTGGACGTCATATCTAACGATCGTAATCCAACGTATGTTGCGAAAAGAGAAAAATCATATTAATTTAAAGTAATTCTTCGTCAGCTATTGTCTATGTGTATAATAAATTGAGTATTGTCCATCTTCTTAAAAAGTAGCCATATATATCTAACATCACGATTGCAAACTTCAATAACAGCTGATTAAGAAAGATCATCTCAAACATGGTTATTATAGCATGTGGCACACGATGTTGTTCTTCGATTGCATTTGCGCGCGTTACGATTTAACAATTTCCTGATTGTTTAATTTGCGAATTGTCAATTTCTGAAGTGTCAATTCTGATTGCTTGCATGCAATTTAACACGAAAAAAAGCATCGTGTGTTGCAAACTATATATTTCATGATATTTTTACAGTCATTAAAAATTCTAATATATATATATATATGTATATGTATATATGTATAAGCTATATATAAGTGTTCCTGTTACAACGTTATTTTTAATTACGCGTACGATCACGCAGTGTGGGTACTTTGCATTGAGAACGTAATACTATCTTTTAAAAGCCTAACTGAGGCTACACTTTTGTACAGAAACTAATACAAGTGTCTAACTATAACATATTTTTTTTGTCTTAAGTTTTCTGTGCACTGTACAAATATATCCGCGTTTGTTCGGATATTAATGGCAGTTACGTAAACTTCTTGTTCAATCACCCAACAATGTAAAAAATTATCTAAAGAAGAATATTGGTTCACAAATGATTTTGTAAAAACGACAGCAACGTCGTTTCATAGTGTTTGCTGGCGTCTAAATTCCTCAGACTATGCCTCTCGTTGGGGTAAATCTGCAGTTGATACGGTTTACCGATCTTTACAAGGGCGTTGATCAGCTGGCTAGTATGATAAAAGTGCACATTCTCGTCAATAAGACCGTGTATGATCAACAAACGATTCTCCTCGTCGGGAAACTTGTTTACATATGTCAGCACCGATCCGGCCATGTAACCGTGGGGATTGTTTTGCGGCAAGTCCATGTAACGCTCGGTATATCCAGTGTCGTAAAAGTTCCACGAGGTGACTGGGGCGCCAGCAATCGCCAACTACAAATTACAACAAAGATATTTTTTAAGACCAACTATGGTTTAGATTATTTGACGCAACAGCGTATTACCGATTTCACATTTCCGCACCTTAAACACATCAGGATACTGTATCAATCCCATTAAGCTTAAATATCCGCCGTAAGACCAACCATGGAGGGCCACCCGATTTAAATCTATGTATCCAGTAGTTTCCGCCAGCCATTTTAATACTTCCACTTGATCGTCCAGTTCCACCGTTCCCATTCTACGTCGCAAGTGACTCTCAAATAGTAAACCTCTGTGCTGCGATCCTCGAGAGTCGATCAAGACTACACAATAGCCCTGAGCGGCCAGCATGTGCATCCTTAAATGCCTTAATCCCTGCAGAAGAGTAAAACAAAAATATACGTTGCACATAATATGCAACAATTCACATTTACAAGAAATCCACTTACTTTAAATGTGTTTGACACTAATTGTACTTCGGGCCCGCCATATACGTTCAGTATCGTGGGATACTTGATGCCGGATTGAAAATTATGAGGCTTGAATATCATGGAGTAGATAGTATCGCCCGATTTTATTTTGTGAGTAAAAATCTCAGGTGCAAATAGTTCGGATTCGGACAACGACGGTTCTAGAAGATAGCCTACTGGTGTGAGCGATATGCTTTCTACCGTCCAGTCACTCTGCGATATCTTAAATACCTGTGAGATGATCAACAATCATGTGAAACCAAGTACCACGATTTCATAAAATATGTTTTCACAAGACATATATTATCGTACTTGACAAGTAGGAAGCGTTTTAATGGAACTGTAAACGGTGACCAGCATCGTGCACTCTTTGTTGAAATATATATTATTGTAACTGTAGCCAGGTCGCGTCAAAAGTCTTATTTCTAGAGGTCGTTGCAGCGAAACGGCATAAACGTGTTGCTCCAAAGGTCCTTCTCGTAATCCGCAGAAGTACACGATAGAATTCACTTCATCGACCCATATCTTTTTTCCTAACACCTCCCAATCGCCCTGCGTAAGCGCTACCTTGGAAGTGATTCGCGGTCGAAGGTATACACTATCCATTCTGTCCAAAGGCTCTTCCACACCATTACTCAAACCTGGGATAAAACGTTTTATGAGTAACACTAGCGAAACGTGTGTGGAACAATCAATTGTGAAAAAAAAACGAATGTGTGCGTATTGATCACACAACACTTCGTTAAAAGAAATTTTATTAAACCTGCTATACTAGATGTTATGAGATACAAATGTCGATATTCAGATTCCTCGCTTCCCCAGATGAATTTGACTTCGTTCGGATCGTCAGACTTTAAAAAATACAGCAGATCGTTCACATTGATCCAGATCGGACTTTGCTCAGAGTATATCACTTGGACGCTCGCTGATGCGGGTGTGAAATGATTTTCCGTGTTGTACGTGTTCGGCGGCGGTTCGCAGAAGTTGTCTATCGACAACAGAACCAATTCGAGCTTCTGCTGTTTTCTGTCCAGCAGTTGCACCCAAACGCTGCGTTGCAACAAAATAACGTTAAATGACCGTTTAACTGCTACGTTACTACGTGTCGTTTCACTTTTGCTTCGAACTTACTATTGAGCGTCGGGTGTCCAACCAACTCTCACCATGTATTCCATCCAAGAAAAGATAATGTGAAGAGGATACTGAAGTTCTAGAATTTCCACGTTGACGATCTGCAACGATTCCGTCAGCCGAAACTGCACCATCTTTAAATTGCTCCTTGCGTTTGGCATACCAGCCCGGGGGAATCGGAATTCATCTACTTCGTCGGAATTTGATGACGAGGTGAAGCAATGTATCTTGACGTCACTCTCGTCCACCTCTTCGTACACTATTCTATAGATACCGTCGTACGTCGACTTCGGTTGCCACCAGTAGCCGATGTATCTAAGACAGGCAAAACGGATTTCTCAATTTTAACACTTTCAGCATGCGAGTATCCAACAATAAAATAGTCAACCTTGTGAATTCCTCCTGCATCACGTAAGAAGGAGTTCCGGCGGTGAGTGGATCATCTGCAAGACTTCTATTTCCTTTCCTAGCGTGAGTTAACCGCATTGAAGAACCTGTGATACTATGCGACAAATACAGATCTCCGGAGCACGTGTGAGCGATCAAAGCATTGTTCCAGGGACAGATCTGAGGACACAATTTAGCTCCGCTGGTCGACATCCTGATCTCGGACGGAAAGAGAGGTCCCGGCTAACAAAAGAGAGACGTACATTTAAATATTTTATTTTACCAATTATGTTATCATGTAGACATTACCATAAATCCAGTATCTACACATTGATAAAGACTGCTGGCAGCTGGAAAGACCAGTTTGCCGCTCTCCGCGTGAATCTCATAGCTGGTTATACCCCATGTGGCGAGTCTCTTTCTCTCCCACAACAGTTGTTCTTCTTTCGACAGTCTATTTGTGCTTGATACACTGAAATCAAGTTTGCGTGACAATGTTTCTCCTCAAATACAATACAATATCCTGTTTTTGTAATTGCGTTTACCTTTGAAAATTTGCTTCTATAACAGGCTGCCAATGGAGACGATAACCATTGGCGTGATCTGCGTGTGCGATATCTACATACAGAAGAGTGGTCTCCCATCCATTGCTGGGAGTGCTGAGAAAATAAATTCTAGTTCTGCAAAAGCAAGCAAGAGCAGGGTTATAGAATTTTGGTACAACAAGGAAAAAATCTCATGTCATTGCGAGAAGGTTTAATTGTTTCTCCTCACCGGCCGTCCGGAAGAGATCGGAAGGAGATGGACCCGGGCACGGATCCGGCCGACACGCCGGACAGCTTTCTTCTGAGATCGCTGACGACGGCGCGTAGCTCGGACCAGGATTTCCGCGGCACCGTGCTGTCGGGAACGGGCTGTTGGTCCCCTCCCGTATCGCTGCTCGTAGAGGTTTCCATATTTTTCACAAGCTGCTGCTGCTACTCGTGCCGGTTGTTTTTGCGAAATCATTCGTAGTCGTTCAGCGAACGCGTCCGCGGCGGTCTCGGCGCGGTCATATCGAAGACGACAAAGCGGGTTTCAAAATAAAGAAGCGCACGAGTACGTACACGACACGCTTGTAAGTACAAAAACGACGGGAAGTAACGAAAGCGACGCAGTACGTGAATTGCGAGGTGCGAACGCGATGACGGCGGCGAGGTATACGGAGAGCCGAGAGCGGGCGATACGCGCGCGCACAGACGGAGGAAGAGAGAGAGAAAGAGAGAGAGAGAAAGAGCGACGACGTTATTTTTAGGTTATGCACCGTTCGCTGCGGTCGCCGCCGAAACCCCGCGAGGCTCACTTTCACCTTCTTTCCGACCTCGCTTGTTCCTCTCGCCTATCTCTCCTCCCTTCTCTCGACTTGAGACGAGACATTAATTTTCCGAAATCGTCGCTCTTGCTATCACCTTCGCTACCACCACTGGGACGGCGCACCACCACCTCTTCCACCGTCACGTTCTCACCACCACCGCCGGGCTACCACCGCGATTCTTCTCTTCCGATTCCTCGTGCCAGCAACACAACACGCGGATGCCGGGAACACTCTTCCCTTGACCTGTCATCCGACGAACGTTTGCATATAATAATAACAATCTCGTTGTCATCGACGATTCGTGTCGAGGTGCTACATCGGTCGGTGATGTCGCCGTGTGTGCGTCACGCTTTACCCACGCGCGAAGAAGCAAAACAACACATGTGGAGCGCGCATCGACAGCGCGGCGCACGAACACGCTGCTCCGTGAGCAGGGAATCTGATAACGACGTCCTTATCCGTCGGCCGCGCGTGACTTCTTCCGCACGTCGTCATCTTGATAAAAAATTATGTTTAAAATAATAACCAACGCTGTGTATGTATTGTATCTGATTTTCTTTCTTCGTTCTTTGACAAATTCAAACGTTTGAGGTAATTGTATCGGTTCCAGTCTCAAAATATATTTATCTAATTATTTAATTGTAAAACAGACCGGATAAAAGAAAAGCAAACTCGACGAGCTAAAGAATGACACAAAAATACCGCCGACGAAAACTAATATCACCGTGTAATTATACGATGCTTATCTTTGGAATTTTATAAGGTTATACAGTTTTGTATACTTACGCATTACATACACATGTATATAAAATATATATAACTTATAATATATTCTGTTTTTACTAAACAGGATTCAAACGGGTCGCAGCCAGGGGTCACGTTTGCGTTTGTGTTCTTACATATTTAAATAACTTCTCGTCGCTACGTCCGTTTCGCCGTTCCTGAATTATTTTCTTGCCCTTGTCGCCGACGTCGGATCCTTCTCCGAGCGATTACGTAAAAAAAAATCCAAGTTGGTATTATCAAGCTCTTCTGCAAAAAGAAATATATTTTCGAGAGGAAAAACACCGCTGCCTACGCACCTACTAGCTATCCACTGCGCGATTTGCCGTAAAGCGAAACAGACATTTTCACGTCTCGACGGTTCATCTCGCTAATATTCGCGAGAAAACTTGAAAAAATTATTCGCGGTATCATGTTTTTTCCTATAAATCCACCAACGTCGCTATCCACTCGCGGGCTACTTCGACCTGAGTCTTCAACGAAATAAATTTTGCCGAAGTGCTTATACGTGCATACATACGCGAATATATGTCCGACAGAATATAGATTGATATACCTTTATATTTAATTATTTTAAATGAATGTTTTATTTTTTAAAAGACTTATTTTTCATTTGCTACGTTTGGTATTGCAAATCGGAGGCGTCGGAGTTGTCTCTTTCACCTTGGAAATTTGTGTAGTCGAATTGCAATATCGAATGCAGCTGTTAAATAGAAAAAAAGAGAGAAGTTTATTTCATATTTGACTAAGTTCTTTTTTAAAAGATACTTTAAACAAATATCTTGATATCACAGTTTGGATTTCTTTTGTATATCTCGTTGCCTGCTTGCTGTAACAAATATCCATTATATTAAAAACGTATGTATGCACAATACGTGTGTATATCGCGGACAACAGAAGAGACACGATTAACAAACGAAACATGCACAATCTTTTTGATGAGGCACGTATCCTGCCTTATAGTGTCAGCGTTCACACACGTATCAGTTTTATCGAAATTTCATTTCACCCTACGCGTAATCGCAGGCGTATCCTTGTCATCATCGAGAACTCGCCCTAGGTAAGCAAAGGATCACGTTTCTTTGAGAGAGAGAGAGAACGATATTGATAAAGCATTGATCTGTTTTTAGGTGTTAGAGAAATTTTATGACGAGCAATGTGTGAAAGGATGTTAATAAATAGAGAAATTACATTGCTTGAAATTACGCGAAACTTTAACGATATTGTACAAGTAGAATATCAAAGTTTGTTGAGACAGATTTACAATGATCTAATCATATATAATTCTCTCTCTCGCTCTGTCTCTCTGTTTTTCCTGATTTTTTTATTTGCATTTTTTTTTTGTTTACAGAAACGCGAGATGAAATTTCTTGAGAAATTCCCGAAAAAATGTGGCTGCCATCGCAAATCGAAAATGTTCTCTCTCGAACATTTCAGGAGAAATTGGTCGGTGAGTCAGGTTACTTTTTATATTCTTTTTATTATAAGAATAATATATATATAAAAATATAACACACACACACACGCTGGTGCATTCACGTGATGAAATTAAACAAAGTATTCACTTACCTTTTGTGCGCTTACTCTTTTATTAGAGAGATAAGGACAATTATTGAATCAACAGGATTTGTGCAAAGGAGAATTAAGACGGGGGTATTATTTATTCACAAAACTGCGTTTTTTCTTTCTTCTTCAATTTTTATTTCGACCTCTCTTTATTCTACGCCTCACGTCTCTCTCTCTCTCTCTCTACTCTCGTTCGGATAGTCTGCACGAAACCTATATATTTCCTGAGATACCTTCCCCGAGTTCAGAATTCTCACGGGAAAACGGCCGAATCCCTTTTTCCTGTGTCCTTTAAGTATTAACGCGGCAAATTTCGTAGGTGGTTGGGTGAAATTTTTATTAAACCGATACTTGACTAACGTTTTCTATTTCCATAGCGATCGGACAGAGTAAATAACTTCGTCTTGAATTTTATCACGTAGAAATAAAAACTGATCCTTCACACGCAAGATTACAAACGTTCGATGGCATAGATTGATAAACAGGAAAAAAAAAACAAAGGCTTCTACTTTTATTTTTCTCATTAGTAATTTCGCAGATAATTCGAGAACAATCCACGCGCGTGTCCTGCATTCTCAGTAAAAAAAAAAAAAAAAACAGTTGTTGTAATTGATGATCGCGAGATTTACATATGTGTATACTTTACTATCGCGCTTTGTAAATCACGCGAAAAGAGCAGCGAGTTTTTCGATCTTATCGATTTATACACAATCGACGCGCCGTCGATGGCGCGCGAAAACACTGAGAAGCGAACGTGGTGATTTGCATAAACGACTGTAATATCTTTTGTCAACAAAACAAAAAAAAAAAAGAAATTGTTATTTCTCGCTGTTTGATTGCCGTTCGAGTGTTTTATTATTTTATTCTCGTGAAAGACCAGAAGAATGCCGAATGTGGAATCACTGACGTGGTCTAGCAAAGAGAGAGAGAGAGAGAGTCGGGTATCTACCATCTCGATGGTTAGTTGGCATGCAGAGCCGGCCCCGCGGCGTACTTTACTCGCTTTAACTTTTTCGCTTTTCTTTCTTGCCCCGGCTCACCTTTCTCTCCTCTCTCTCTCTCTCTCCGCTTCCTCCACCCAAACACCCGGATCCGCTCCGCTACATAATGCAGGCTATATTGAATATTTCGCCGCGACGGTAAAATGATAAAGAAATCCTCGCCAAGCTTCTCGGACTTATGTGGATACACAACCCTCGCTCTCTTCCTCTCGGAAACGAAGGGAAAAAGCCGTGTTTCCTCGACAATCGTCAACAGCAACCACCGTGTTACACGTGTGACGACGATTAATTTCAGAAGAGAACCCGAGAAGAGGGATTTCTCAATTGATCTAATTTGCATTTCGCGATATAATTTTGCTCTTATATTCCTCGCAATGTATTTTTTTATTTCCTCTCTTGCAAAGATTCTATGGTTGTCTTTTCTCGTAATATCTAAATAAACTTTCGTGTAGATGTAAATTATGTGATATTGTGCCTGTGTGTATAAATAATGTTTTTCTTTTTTTTTTCTTTCATATTTTTGCGTAACACGAGCGAAATAACGGCGAAAGGTATTCCCTATGGAAGTCTTTACGATCGCTATTAGAATCCTTCGTACGACGAGGCCGTTCGAATTTCCTTCGCAAGATGAGAGAAACGTATATATCGGCGTAATATATTTAATGTTTTTCTATAAACATAAATGTATCTTTACTGTTTCGGCGCAATTTCGAATTGCGAAGTTGCAGATAGACCATTACACGAAATATCGATGTGATATCGCGAAAACAAAATAAGAAATAAGCAGATCATTTGCCTATTTAAAACGCGACCTAATATCTAATGACTCACTTGTGTAATTGCATCAATCGTTCAAAGAGACTGTATTAAACGAGAAAAGTTCGGACGTTGTGTCACTCTGCAGAAAATATATTTTATGCAGCCTAGTGAGATATTCAAAGCGTTTCCTGTCTCTCAACGGTGTCTCCTGCTAAAGTATAACACATGTTCTAGCTCGAGTATCGAGCCATTTTAAAATTTAAGGAATGAAATGCGTATATATATATACATATATATAGGAAGACTTTATGTATAAAAGACGCCTCTTGCAACTAAAAACCGCGAATAAAAATTCATTTACTCTCGCGACGATAGTTTTCAATTTGCGTGTAATTTCGTTTTCGTAAAAAAAAAAAGTCTCCCAAAGTGAAAAGTAACGCGAACAATTCGATGTGAAATTGCTCGATTTTCAAGGGACACGACAAAGGGCGGAAAAGACGAAAAGGTTACGGAATTTCTGGAACAGCTTTTCGTACGACTCCAGGGGTGGTGGCTGCACTTTAGTTGACACGGGCGTACGTAACATGTGCCCCTGGGGGGTCGCAATATTGATCTCCCCTCTTTCCGCCGCATCGTTCTCTCCTGCATCTCTCTCGCCTCCTGCCACGTCCGTTCGTTCTACAGCATATCAACAGCGGACAGCTCGAATTGTACAAACCTAATGGAATATACGCCTTCTGAGAAGCTTGTCGTCCTTTTCAGTTTGCGTATTCCGAATACAGCCTCTGGAAATCCGCCTCTCATCTCGACGTGATGAAATATCGATGGAGTTTATGTCAGAATCGAAATAAAAATATTTTATCATTTATCCTTTCTTTTTTTTTTTTTTACAGCATTTTGTTATCGATCATCTTTTTTGTCAACAAAAATTCAGACGTCGAAGAAATTATTTAAAAACTCAACAAAAATAAAAGCAATATTCGTCTCTTGTTTGGAAATTTAAACACATGTATGAAGGGTTGCAGCGGGGACACAGAAGGATTTTCTCTCCACACGATATTTGCGTATTAATTAAAATATATATATATATATTATAATCAAGCTCCCTCGATGAAAGAATAACTGATGTGATTCGTTGCCATTGTGACACCTTCCAAAGATAGTTTTTGCTCTTCGTTGCTCTCCTCTTCCATCACCGCCGAACGCTGTCCTTTTGAAAGGTTGATGTCTGTTTTGCAATTTACAGTCTCTCTTCGCGCTATTACGATTTTGAAAAAAAAAATGTCCCTTTATTATCCAGCTGGTTATAAAACTTGCAAAAGTATCGATCTCTTTCTCTCGCTGGCGGTATCGCTTAGAAATTTTCAACTATCGTTTAAGTAAAGCCCCAAGACCTCGCAGGGTTCGATATGTCGTGATCTATACAGTTGACACATCGACTATCGGATCGAAACTCATGTTAATGTAAATTTTTCCAACGATCGGTCTCTCTCCGAAGTTAATCGACCGTCATTGCTCAATTCTGCTGAGCGATTCTAATGCGATCGGCCAATTAACAATGGAACAAATTAACTTAATCGGAAATGGTGATATTGACCTAAGGCAAACACCTCTCTCTGTTATTTGTCAGAAATCACTTCCGCTGAATGATGATAGTCGACGTGTCAATGAAAACAACCACGCGCACAAGCAAACTACTTACTAATACATTACACTCTAGATAATTACAGTTACGGCACTTTCCGTCGTTTTAACGTCAGCAAGCTTGCAATTTCCCTACTTGGGATCAAAGTCGCTCGTGACAACATATGTATGTTGCGTTACCGATAAATTCGCGGATACTTCAATATTCTAATCTAAAATATCGTTCAAGAACTATATTTGAGAATATACGAAACACATGTGTGTGTGTATATATATACTATATGTATATGCATACAATTTGTACTTGCGATGTAAATGATATAAAGAGCATTCATCTATGGCTTCCCTAGCATTTGTTAACACAATGCACGTGAAAGTGCACGAGATATACTACAAAATAAATGTCTAGATTTAGAGAAATCGTTCTCGCGTCTTTAACGAACCAACTACGCCGGTTTTTCTCGATACAATGCAATTAAGTTCCGTTCGAGCGCACCACACTGCTTTGTTGTCTCTCTGTGTGTGTGTGTATGTGTGTTCGTAAATAATATGATAAAAAATGCAGTTTCTGTACGAATACAAACGATTCTGCCAATCGATCATGTCGATTTATTGTAAAAATGTACACTAGCACAAAGTGTGTAAAGACCCGAATATATTAATAATATGTATATTATTGCGAATATATATTATTAATATTTTGCGTTATATCACAGGCAAAGTGTCTTGAATGATTTTTTTTTTTCAAATTGAGAAAAGAAATTCTCGAGATCAGATGTGCACGAAACATCAAACACGATTTTCTGCCGTCGACAATGTATAGAAAACAAAAAAGTTCCTACGAAACATTACCGAATGAATTTGTAAATATCGAACGGATCGTATTTATTTTCTTTTGTGTTATTCCTTACAGAATTCTTTTCGAAACACACTAACGCTACGTTTTTTTTAACTTAAGATATATATCTAATTGTCTAGCAATCATCTACCGATCTACTAGCAATTCTCGTCTCTTATGTGCTTCGGCACAGAAAAAACTCTAATTGTTCTTCTCTTTATATTATAGGCCGCAAAAAAACATGCGTGATTAGTATATAATCGAGATCTCGATCAAGATAATTCGTTGTAAAATAGTGTAAGCTTCTTTTTTTTTTTCAGCCCCTCTCCCTAATCAATTTAATTCTCGTTGCATTCAATTTGCATTCGTAAACCGTCACATTTAGTCGAAACAAGTTGTACGTCGCGCACCGCGAAAACTTCGGCGATTATTTCGATATGTGTCTACTATCGGAATTTCAAATTGGCAATCAATCACCGATTTATTCTCACTCGATGCAATAGGCGTGCAATGTCGATACACGAAGATCGATGTACGCGGTATACATCTTAAGATATCAGCTATAAAGACAAAGAAATGTCCGGCAGATCAAGCCAAACTGAACCACGATATTGCGCGGTTTGGTTTTATCACGTAAATAATAATCGCGTTCTTCGAGAAACAACGCGATTGGCTTTTGAAAGCGAATTAACTGGTGAAACCAATTATTCAAACTGATGGAAATTACTTGCGTCAAAGACAGAATAATTATGCGCGACCTGTAACGAATAGATTCTCGGTCGTCTAGCTTCCATGACCTTTCGAAGGCAGGTCGATAATGTGCGACGAAAACTGCTGCCGAGTATATAATAACGCGCGCGATATTACAATTTCCATTTTCCGTCGAGTTTTTCGACGAGCAAACTACACGAGATAACGAGGGAAAACTTATTGAAACTTATTTTATTAAAAAAAAAAAAAAAAAAAAAAATGTAACAACTCATCTCCTCATGATCTCTCGCACTCACCTCTCGCGCGTTCCTCGTTGCTTCCGAGCGGTGATGCTCTACTTTTATTCAGTTAAACTATCACACCACCTACGTATATAAAATATACATATCTACTTGTACACTCGTCGAAAGTTTAGGATGAGAAAAATTAATTACGCCAACGTAGGTACATGCTCGTCGAATAATTATCGAATATAATCGAAGGGCACAGGTGTGACTATATATATATATACGATGAGAGAAGAGGAAAAGTATATATACGTACGAAAATACCAATATATAGTAGGGAAAATTAGCTACTACAACAAGATACTGGCATTTATATGTATGTACATACGCGCGGCACGTGGTTGCGAACTGATCTATCCACGTGTTGCTAGTCGCGAATGTCACGCGCAAATAATGATGAAATATCACGCTTTGTTTTTATTAAGATTCGTATTTTTCTTTTTGTGACTAATTGGTCAGTCTTTGTCCTGAGAAATTTTCGTCTTAAAGAAGAGTTTACGAAGTTAATTCATTGTCAACAATACACAGATTTTACTTTTTTGTATGTGAACATTCTACATAAAACAGTATTCGCGTTATGTTACGATTGTTTCTCAAGGATATTTATAGGATACACTGTAGAATAAACAGAAGATATTTTGAAAAAATATTTAGGCGGGAATTTAAAGATCACATTATATATTATATATATATTATATGTATCTACTTATATATATATATATATCTACCAAAAATACTACATTACATTTGAGTCACGAAATCAACGCGAAAGATGACAAAAATGTTCACAAAATATTTAATCGTTTGATTAAAACTTCTCTTTCAATATTTAACTCTTTTTAACAATTTAAAAACCAAGACTAATTTCACGACATTTGTTACAAATAGTTAGTCACAATTTTAATCAGCTTGTAACTCGACAAGCTTCATCAAACTTGTTTGGTATTTGTCATTATTAGGTTCATAAACTTGTTAATTATTTATCACGTAGCACAGCAGAAGCTTTTAGCATTAACTCTTCTGTCGTATTTCAGGATTTAATTGTTACTAAATCGCGTTAACATTGCAAACATGACATTGAGAAATACTCCTCTTTGAGAGAGAGATTCGTATATCAGTCATGATTTCGTTTTATTCGCGCTTATTTCGTGATTCGGGATGTCGATTGACGTATTTACGTTCAATTTCAATTATTAAAGACAATCACTTGTGTAGATACGGATCATCAGTAAAGGGAAAGGAGAGGGGAACAAAGTTTATTAAGCGATTAGCATGGAATAAGAGTATTTTTAATGATTTTCAACAACAACAGGTACAGTAACCAGTGTTTACCTGCAGTAGTGTGTGTATGTATGTGTGTATGTGTGTAAGTAAATACGTTGATAATTATTTTCTTTCACAATTTTCTCTTTCGCTCTCTTTCTCTCTTGCACGATGTTCGCTTCGCATTATCCTACAAAATCGCTTAACTCTAAATTTTTTCTTATTACTGTCTTTTGCGCTTACTCAGCTAATATATACGGATAACCAATGTGTGTGTGTGTATGTGCGTGTTGCGGAAAGAGTTCGGGTTCTTCTACTGACAATGATCTCGTCGCGTATCTCTGTTACAGTCCTTTTATCAATTTATTAATTCAACAAGACATTTTCGTAACTCAAACACATCTGAAACACAATTGAAGCAGCACGTAAAATAAAAGTACTTAGTGCCATATGAGTGTACGTCCATGGCCTTCTCCAATTTTTCACAAGAGTGCAAAGCGATCAAAATCATTGTCAGTGGACAAAATGAGCGAAATTACTTATCAATGCTACTTATCGAAGCTTTTCCGAAAGAATATGCGGGAAATACACAGGTGTGTCAAACTTCGTGTTCTGCACAATTAACTCACTACAGATAATCAATGTAATTCGTGTCTCTCTCTCACTCTCTCTCTCTCTCTCGGACAAATCAACTTACTTCAAGTGACTACCATACACGCGTGATCGTCGCGACGTTCGATACCACGATAACTCACAGAATATATCGCACAATTCTGTAATTTTTTTTTTATATATATATTTTTATCACCATTACAATTTTCTCCCTCAAATCAAATCGCGGAACACCCACCCGTACACACACGCACATCGATCATCACGCATATCGACACGCTCGCGACGATCGTCGAATGATAATACGTATACAATAATAATAATAATACTAATTAGTAATACATATCTGATGGAAGAATATGCTGCGAGTTGTTCAACAAAGAGTACATGTTTTACAAAGAACTAATGATATTTAAGAGATGATCTCTTCTTCGGTTATCACGTGGGAAATATTGCTACTAAGAGCTACGTAAACTAAGCGTTGAGGCGAGTCCGATTCTTCGAAATCTTTCCCTGTGTCAAACGCGCAATCCTTGTTTCTCTTTTATTTTTAATTTTTTTTTTTTTTTTTTTAAGGGAATGCCTCGAGAAAAGCTTCCCTCCACAATCGACACGTATTCTAGTGACGAGAGTTTTTCGAAGCGACGGGAATTCGCCCCAATATCATCATTTGTCATCACGCTGTCACGAATACGATATGTGTGTGAAAGTTGATCGACCCCGACTCGATGTGTTTTCGTTTCAATTTCGTGATTGATAGATATATGTTTCGTATATATATCGCTGATACTGTACCATATTTTTAAGTATATGTACTATTTTTTAAACTGTATCATGTTCGTGCGGATATAGTCAATCTGTCGACAAACTTGGAATAGAAGAGAATAAAAATGACGCAGCAGCGGCGGATCAAAAGCCGATCTTACTGTGATTCAGCTGCCACGTGTCTGTGTGTGTGTGTGTGTGTGTCATGTTTCGATTGATGTCTTTTATCAAATGAACGAACTCACTGAGTGCTTCTCACTGATTTTTAACTTGTCATTAACGTTAAATTAATGCCTAATGACTCGAGAGAAAAGTATTTACATTTTGTTTCGCGTGCTAGAAGAGAAAAAAGAGTATTTACAAGTTGTCTGTGTTGAATGATGTAAAAGAATACTATTTTTTTTTATTTAATGCTCATCGCGTACAAAAAAGTCAACGTGTAGAAGTTAAGGCGATGCGATAGATCAACGTAGTACATTATTTAAAATCGCTTAAGTAATTTTCTTTTTTCTTTGGAAGACCGCAATATTTTGATTCGTCGTTCGTTATTTTGAAATGAAATCAATCAATAAACTCGATTGAAAGGAACCGGCCCGAAGAAAACCCTAACGTGCGGATTCTCGAACTCGGAATCTCTATGTTCGCAGTCCCTACACTCAGACCGCGAGACCAATGGGCCGGTTATGGTATAAATCGTGTATTATGCAGCCTAGACGAGCCCGTAATTTCATATCTAGAAATCATAATTGTATCGTGTATTATGAGCATTATTAAAATTCTCACCGAGCGCGACGCTTCGTCAATCACTTTAGTTGCGACATGCGTTGACCACTTTTTATCTCAATTATAAAAATTGATTTCTTCTCGAAGATCCGTGACTGTGTATCGCGATATCTAGCCGTTATATAAAATACTAATTATTAATCGTAAATATTTCATTACGTTTGTGTATGTGTGTGTGTGTTTGTGTGTGTGTTTTTCGTCTAAACAATTTTTCTATTCGCACGAACTTCATGTTCAAGTAAATTAATTATCGCAATATATTTTATATTGTCAATCGATACTTACTTTCATTTATATATTATTATAAGACACATCTTTTTTATATATTCAGTAAATCGCTAATATAAAAGTATATGAATTGATAAATTATTGCGAGCAAAGTTTTTCATGAAACGCATGATATGCCAATGACTAAATTTGAAAACCAAATAGTTTTTTTAAATATTTAAATAATGAATGTTTTATCATATTTTTTCTGTCAAATATCTTTGATTTTTCTTATTATAATCCATTAGTGCATAGAATATATTCTTATTATGTCATACTATATCATCAAAAGAAATTTATGAAATTTAGCACAATGTCGTATTGTTTGTTGGCAAAGCGTCGCGTAAAAATAACACTTGTGTAACACTTTCTTTGCATGAAAAAGAGTGATTGAAACAACCTTTTAATATATCTACATTCTACATTCTAGCGCACGCTCGACTCTATTTCGGCTTTATTGTAATCATATAACTGTTATATACGCACAAAAGTATATATATGTATAGATCAATATTTTTTATAATTTATATCTATATATTTATTATGTATATAATTTTATATATATCTTTATTTTTATAAATATAATTGCGTATATGCAAATGTATATTATATGTGTCAATGTCGTGTATGAGAGTATATATGTACGTGTGTGTGTATATATGTATATATATATAATATATACGTATTGGAAGAACAAGACGCCGCGCACGTTAGTTGTGCTCGGCCTTTAAAAAGCGCTATGAAAAACGCGTGGGTCCCATTTCAAAAAAGTCATTTAAAAAGTAAAAGAGCAGTCATGGTGCACGCTCTTGTAGTTGCACGATGCACGATCTTTTTTTTTTTACGCTCTTTCTTCCGTTTTCTTTGTTATCGCGTCGCGAAAATACGTCTTTGTCGGTTATGTTTGTTTTTTGCGTCCTATTTTGCTGAAGTAAATTTATACCGTACCATATCCTTCGAAATGTCTCTCGATTCGCGCATCGTTCTTGTAGGGTGATGTGTAGACAACAATGAAATTTTCATAAAATTTGTTCAACCGCGTGTTTCGTCCGACTGTGTTTAACCGAGAATAGTGTCGTTGCTTCGTGACGTGCGTCTTTGACTTTTGTACTCTTTTATTTATACGTCAAAGCGGAAAAAGACACGATTTCACGCGATCGATTGCGTATAATTGCGTAACGAGAAAGGATAAAAAATATTTATATGCCTTTTATATATACAGAGAATTGTATATATTATATATGTCACAATGAGAGAATACGATTATCTTTTTGTTCAGAAGAGCGAGTTTGTGTGTGAAATTAAATTAATGCCCAATGTATTTTTATCACCCATGTAAAGGTCGATATGTGAGTGCACCACGTTTTTCACACGAGATTTCAAAATTGTCTTCTTTTTGTTTTCTTTTTTTTTTTTTTATAACGATCATTTTTTGTTGGTACAACAATGATGATAATGGTCATGATGATGAAGATGAAATATGGTGACAGTGGTGTTGGATGACGGCAACAACGATGAACCATTACAGATATTTAATGATATATTTGTTTTGAAATCACACATGCGATTACGTAAGGCCTCATTGCCTCTTACGACGCGATTGTCCCGCATCGCCATAGAAGATGTCAATGATTTAGCATGGCACATTGCAAATTTATTCTAATTAGAAAATTTTTTCCAATTAGAATTCTAAAAATTATAATTCTAATTTATAATTCTATTAACTATACATTAAGAAGAATCATCACATCAAAGAATCACATTGAAAATAAAAACAAAAACTTAGAACTAGAATTGTACGAAGAACATTATTTATAAAAAAAAAATAAAAACTCAAAAATGCTCATTTAATAAATACTTGAAAATAATTAAATATCGTGTAAATAAAGAACATATGAATAACATCTAAAAAAAAAAAATAAATAAATAAGACATCTGGAAAAAGTTCCAGATTTGATGCTGTGTTTCAATTCTCTCCGATTTAAAAATAAATTAAATTAAATTATCAATATATTGCGAAAAGAGAACACAATATGGCGTCGATCCACTTTTTATCGTTCATTGAAGATCTATCGCGAACGCAAGACAGCCGCTCGGAAAATATGTTAGTATATGTACAAATCGTTACACATGCACGGTGCGTCCTCGTTGTAAGCTTCAATACAGGCAATGTTTCCCAACAACGAGTAGCTCCGACACTAGTTTTATATATATATATAATATAGATTATCGCCGTGGAAACGATACGTTTCCATCGAGATTGTCGCGCGTATATATAGATATGTCCATTACAAAAAGAAACTATCGCCAGGCAATCCCTTCAACAATCTCCCGTAAAAATACGACGAATGATACAAAAAATATAAACTTACGTATCTCGTCCCGATTTTTTAATTTCATACTTTATTTATTAACCCACATCTCAGATAGCTGTCAATATGTCCGTAGTTCGAGATGTTAAAATTCTCTATCGCGTTTTTTTAAATGTTCTTCGAGTGACGCTCGATTACGCGTCTCTCTTTATACAAAGCCGCGATCGGAACGCGATCGTTTCCACGTTAACTATCAGTCAATACTGTCAATGCTCAGAATCGGATTCGAAAAAGAGTCGTATGGACGCGTGAAACACGTCTCTTCTTCGCGTTTCGAGACCAAGATCTCTGCGCAATTATCGCAAAGAAAATATTCTTTGGCAAACGTGTACGCGCGCAGAAATCTTGAGAGATCTCCGATCTCTCTCTCGAGCCCGACTCTGTCAGATTACTCCAAAAAGGATCGCAATTATGCACAGAACTACGCCTACCACCATCGATGACTCTATATATTGCTATGTTAACTACGCGAACGACATTTACTATACAAATACGTGACATATTACGTCTTTTTTCTTCGTATTAGCAGCGGGAAGTAAGGTACACTGGAAACGGTATTTGTTATTCGATATATCCGGCACACACATCAATGCTCGCTATACAGATATATGCCCGCGTGCATCGCATCCGTCCCTACATGTCTTTGTGAAAAAATTTGATTTAAATATTCATACGTTAATCTCCTGTTTTCTTGTTCTCTTTAGCTTTATATTATATTGAGTTCAATAGGATTATTAATATTGTTTTTATTATTATTATAACGTTGTCATTCATATCTAACGTTATTTAAGTTACTAAACACTGAAGATCTACTGTTGATCGACGACGATATATCTGATACGTCGTGTGATGACAATCGCGCGTGGATAATCTCGATTGTTATTATTATTCATAAAAAATGTTGGATATGTTTCGTGAGACAGTTTTGCGCACAATTGTGCGAATAATTGAATTGCGTGAAAATCCTTTCAGAAAGTTTTACCGCTAAATTACTCTACTAAAAGCTCTATACTTGAGATATTTCCAATATATTTGTGTATATAAGTATACATATTGTAATATATATTTATAAAATGTGTTCGCGCAAGAAGCGCTTGCCTTCGACGTACGACGGATGCGATGCTGTCAAAACTTGAAACACATTAGTTTCCGTAATGTCTGAACACCAGTGTTTTTCAAACTATTCTCCCTGTGCTCTCGGAAACTCTTCGCCGAGACAATCTGTATTCGGATGTAACGATTCGTCGTTCGGTTTTGTATCGAGCAAACCAAAGGCGCGTTCTTCTCTTCTTTTTTTTTTTTTTTAAGTTTGTTTCTCGCAAAAACAAAAAATTTTAATACTTTTGAAATTGTAAACATTTGATCTCGAATTTTCAAGAAGTGGAAGTTTTCAAAAGGGCTTTCTTCGCCCTCTTCGTGGTGGAAATTCCGATTGAAAAACACCAGCTCGACGTGTCTAGAGGGTACAAAAAGATCTACAAGGGCAATATCGAAGTGAAAAAAGAAAACCGAAGGAAAGGAACGGGGGAAATAAAACATTGAGAAAGTAGTCTTACCTGATTTTTCGCTGTGCTGCAGCACGTACCAACGGTCCCTCGGAACAGTCCACAGATTTCGCCGGAGTCTTTTGCGTTCTTGCGTTCTCTCTAGCAATCGACACTCAATTCTACTGCCTATAGAAATTAATATGCGTCTAAATCGCGGGCGTTCCAGGGCTTTCTCTTCCATTTCTTTCTTTTCATTTTGCTTTTCGTTCGTTACATATGGAGAATAAGACGGGTAGAGAGATCGGATTAAGGCACTCGGGTTGTGTCGAATTAATTGTTACACGATTTGTTGATAATGATGTTCGAGGTTCTTGGGAAGGGCGGGATGTGATTGCACGGAGAAAGCGGTTGAAAAAGGGATGAAAATTGAAGGAAAGAAGAAAAGATGCGGATATGTGTGTATGTGTGTTTTGTGTGCGTGTGCGCGTGGGCGCGCACATATACTTTCGTTTACTTTTTCCGGGTACATCACGAAAAATCATACGAGAGATGAAGATTTATACAGCCTCCTCGATTCCTCGGACGTACCTTTTCGGCGAATGAAGAATCTTTTGTTTTTCACTGATTCTTTTTTTTCTCGGATCAAGAAATGAGTCGGGGTTGGCGAGAGATAAGCGTGAGAGCGCAATAGTCGCTCAAATTACGCTTTAATCCTCGGCTCGCTGTTTTCGGATTTTTTAATTATTTTTTTATTTTTTTTTTTATTGCTTATACAACATTTTTTTTCGTTCGGAAGATAGATATCCATTCTACTATCACATTTAGCGAGAATATTCTTAGCTCTCTCTTTGTCTCTCTTGTGTTCCGTGCCGCTGCACGGAAGAAGGAAAAAATATAACAAAGGAGTATAAGCGCATATCATATCGTGTGTTACCGACACGTATAAAAAACCCGACCCGGCGATATCTATTTTAGAGTAATATGTTACCCCCAGCAAGAGTTCGACTAAATTGCTCTATCACTCTCGTTCTTGCGCGTAACCTATTTACGATTATAACAAGATTGACGAGATCGCGTCAGGATGTAACGCGTGAGATCACTCTTTTTTTCAAAGGCAAGACGATAACAACATATGCGTATGTTGCGTCCTCTGATATATGTCGTCGATATCCGATATTTACTATTGGTCATATCGGGAAGACACGAGTGTGAAACTCGCGTCAAGTAATACGAGATCGCGGAAGAGAAAACGCGCGGCTGTGTCGCGAATAAGATTGTTTTCGTGTCGGAAAAAACAGTTACGCCGTTCTCTTTATAAGAGCGCGGTACCTCAGTACTTGGAAGAGTTTTCTTTCTCCGTGCTGTGGATTGGTAACGATATGCTCGTGGGCGCCAGCAGAACGCGTTTACCGATGGGCGCGGATTCATCTTCCCTTTCTGACAACAACATCAGATTGCAGAGCGTCATTTATGTATCGCTGTTCTTTCTGCACCGCAATTGCACCGTTCTAGAAATTTTTATTACAAAGCAATCGATTACACATACTTTCCATCACGCGAAGAACACGGAGCAGTTCTGCTTCGCGGAGAATTTTATCTTTCTTTAAACGCAGTAAATGCGCTACATTAAAATACAATAAACGTAACAAGTAAATTTTATGCGATGTAAAAATAAAATATACTTGATGTTTAATATAAAAAATAGAAATTGTAAAAAGAATTTTATTGAAATTTTCGGAGAATTTATTGAAATGTGATAATAATTTTATGAAAAAAAAAAAAAAAAAAAAAAAAAAAAAAAAAAAAAAAAAAAAAAAAAAATAGACGCTCATCGATAAAGGCGCTTTTCCGATCGAGCATAAGTGAAAATTGGATTTTCGGAACGGGATGAGAGATTTGTGGTCTCGTTGTTCTCACACGGCGAAAATACGCCTACGCGCCTCCAAAAGCTAGTAAAACACACAACTACTTTCTTTATATACATATAAATTAGCAAAGTGTACGCGTCCGTTCAGATGTAGATACGTAATATTTATGCTCGGCGAAAAGGAAGAAAGTTGAACACGTGTGTATATCTCCAAGGGAGAAAGGAGATTGAGAAAGAGAGGAAAGTAAGAGGAAAGATGCAGAAACGGGATGTAAAAATGTACGGAATGCGAATAGCTTTGCTGGTCGTAAAGCTATACATAGATGTATAGCTTAATTTTTCCGCTAAATATATGTATAATCAAAAATAACAGATTGCGCAGAGTTAATAGTTTTACTACGAAAATAGTTTTATCATGTCTCATTGTTGTGACAATTATCTCCCGCATTTATCCGCTTATTTATTTAAAATTGCATGTTTTTGTCCTTTCCATTTTCACGCATACATGCCTTTTCTCTTTCTCTCTCTCTTTCTCTCTTATACACACACACACACATTTATAGCTCTCCCCGATTTAATTCAAATGTCATTAAAAGTTTGCTTTAGGCAGTTACGGGATTTAACTAAATTGCTTTTACGATATAAAAAATATATCCAAAATGTGTATACTGACACAACCAATATATTTCCGCGCCAATAACTCTGCTTTTTTATTTTTAGTTTGTCTCATTTCCACCGTTAAAAAAATTTTACGAAATTTAAACAAAAATATGAACGACGTGACAGTGCGCTTTTTTGCAACAGCTATATCGCTTTCCGGGAAAGAAGAACGGCTCTTTGACATATTCGGCAGAAGATAGATTGAGTTAAGTGAGTTAAATGCGTTAACATAACGCAGGAAATACTGTATAGGAAACCAATGATGATAAGGGAATGTCAATTAAATATATCGAAATATATATATTCTTACTTGTCGGTTAGAGTGTGCCAGAGATGGTCTAACTAAGATGCATGCGCTACAACAAATTCGCCGACTGTTTTAATCCACTTAAGAAGCGTCAGAGTTGATAGGGGAAACAGGATAATATATATATATATAATCAAAGATGACTATCTAGAGAAAAATGCGCTATTTTCTGGTTGGCCAAAACTCATGTGAAGACCTCAGAATCCATTTTCTCGTCATTTTTGTTTGCGGGGGATTTTCTGAGTTGTTTAACGTGTTAGATAACATCAACTAAGATTTTTAAAGCACTGTAAATTCTCGGTACTTTTTTTTTTCAAATATTAAATTAATAACCAAAAGTAGAAAAAGCTGAATGAATAAAAGTGGCTTTTATCCGATCTCATGTAAATTTTGACAGACTTCCAAAATTTCTTAAACAAATCATAAAGATGGTTTTTAACCATAGAAGATACAAAAAAACATAGATGTATTTTTCTCTCTTTCTCCCTTTCTCTCTCTCTCTCTCTCTTTTGTGAAGTTTCTTCAAGAAACAGTTCTGACAAAATTTGCTAAAGAAGCTTTCAGAAGGAAACATCTCGTGTTTTCGGGAGATGCTGTATAGCGCGCATGTCAGTAATCCTCTTTGCAGACGAAGCAGCAAATAGAGCAACAAGTGTGATATCGAAGTTGAAAGTCGGTCGGCGTTAGTGGAGTAAATGTAATATTCCTCTTTACGAGATCTGTGCGAGTTTTTGATGTTTCTCGTATATTTGAGGCACCACTTTTTTCTCGTAAGAGAGGGAGAGAGAGAAAGAGAGAACTCACGATCACAAATTCAGAAGGAAATCTCCCTCTCGATGGTAGAACATTATAGAAGTATAACGGTTTGAAGTGATAAATCTACCTACTCTCGATTAAATAAATTCAGTAGAAACCGAAACTTTAGTATTTCGATGATAAAATTCAACCTGGTCTTATCGGATGATTAAATTTAAAATTTTTCTTCCTGTTGCGCGAGAATTCTGATAAGAATCTCTAAGAAGTATGAAAAATGTTGACTTCAAAAAAATTACTTTTAGATGCAAAAAGATGCTTCATATTTGTACGCAAAACTCTATTCTATAATTTTAATTGATGAATCGTCTCACATTTTGAGGCTTTAATCCGAATTTTGATCTTGGAAACTACAGAGATCTTTATCTCTCGTCGTCTCGTTTTCTACGCGGAATAAACCA
This sequence comes from Pseudomyrmex pallidus, assembly GCA_014825455.1. Classification (NCBI taxonomy): domain Eukaryota; kingdom Metazoa; phylum Arthropoda; class Insecta; order Hymenoptera; family Formicidae; genus Pseudomyrmex; species Pseudomyrmex pallidus. The sequence goes on along the minus strand of QVNV01026976.1, from coordinate 12,820 downwards.
CGGGAATTCGGACCAACCAGTGAGCGGCTCGAAACGAACGCCCAGCGGGGTTAACGGAGCTAATCACGATTTAATATTAATTAGTCAATTAACGGGTTGCCACCCCCGCGAGGCGCGCGACGCGCCGCGTGGTTCTATCAGGGGCGTAAGAACAGGCGCTTGTTCGAGCGTTAGTGATGTAAGAAGTCAAAACAATGATTATTTTACCACAAGAGAAATAAGTTAACAAGAAAGGCCGATTATATGACAATATATTGAGTGAGTGCAAAAGTTTTGATGGGTTTTTCAAAAAATGTCGTGTGACTCCGATCCAGTTTTATGGCAGCAAATATGTAGAAGATGTATCATACAAATATGTAGATATATCATATACCGTTGAAAGAGTCATGCTTTTAGCTTTCATTATAAATATATAAATACAACAAATCGTTTTTAACAAAATTACTTGGTCCATTTTTTTATACGAAATCCAGCAAACTCTTTTGCACTCACCTAATATAATACGCTATGTGTATATATATATATATAAGACTAAAAATTTAGTAGAGAGGAACAAATAAATGTACACATATAAATAGAGTAATCAAATATATACAGCACCAAAAAAAAAAAAAAAAACGCAATTACTGTTTTGCCAACAAGTTAGGCAAGATACGAAGGTTTGTCAATAATAAGTTACAGAAAGTGGAACCGCAAAAATAGACCGGGAGAATTCCCGAGGAATATATCTATAACTAGATAAGGCGGGGGTGGAGGGGAATAAATGGGGCGGAGATCTGAATGAGAAAAATACAAAAGGAGAGACACAAATAGAGGTTAGCTACAAGTTTTAAATTACTACTTTATTGGCAATTTTTCTAGGCATCAACCTATATACTATTTTTACTTTACGTTTTTCGTGTTCTTGGCGTGCGCTATCGAGCGTACTGTTGCGTTAAACGTCGTATTATTTTCCTGTCCTTGCATGTGTTAACGTATATGTTTAGTATATATGCGTATGTGTGTGTTTGTTGTATATGTGTGCGTGTATCTGTGAATATATTTCGTTTTGATACACGCGTGTTCATCGCGCGCGTGCTAAGAAAATGCGCGAAAATTCGTCTCGCGTTGCGGATAATCTATTTCGCCGACTTTCATTTCCCACGTATCGGGAAAATAACACGGCGTGAAAGTCAAAACAAGCAAAGCCGAAAGAAAAGCAAGAGCAAACAAAACTAATAATAAAACATGAGTATAAAATCGAAAACTTTGTGTTTATTTTGGTTTCTATATTGCTTGTAACTAAAATAAAAAAAAAAAAAAAAAAAAAAAAAAAAAAAAAAAGAACAGAGAGAAGCGAAAAAGTCGAGACAATCGAACAGAAACTGCAAGCGATTCCTGCTGCTCTCGAATTTTGAGCCGCGACGCTGGCGACAGAATAGAGCTCGAGTAGTAAACTACCGTCATCGATCGTATTCCCTACCCTGGGGTAACTTTACATAAAGACGGAATCACCCTCTCGCACACCCTTCGGACTTTTCCCCGACGCTGTTTTCCCTTTCTTTTCAGGAAGCAATCAGCGACCGCAAATCGCTTTCGCGTGTATTAATTGAGCTTCAGCTTGAAATTATCCCTTTTTATGGCACGTACGTTGCACTAAAGAAAAAGGAGTGCAATAACAAACATTGTGAAACAAGGGAAAACGCAGGAACTACTTTGCAAACAAAAAAAAAAAAAAACAACCAGTTAATAAATTAAATACTTTTCCGTCTGAGAAAACTGCGCGCAATTCGCGAGCACGCACGCGATGTGTCACGTGTGAGTTGTGTTTGTCGCGCAGCATGAGATGTGAGTGTGTAATGCAAATCGCTAATAATAATTATAATTGTAATAACAACGATAAGCATAATAATGATGCTGATGCGCAAGAATAATAATAATAATCAATGGCGATAATAATAGTAATAATAATAATAATTGTGATAATGGCGATAATAATGATAATGAGTAATAGTAGTAATATACGAGTATCGAATATCAGCGCTTACGCAATCAACGTTGGGAGAGAGTTCGGGGATGAGATTTATATACACTGCACAATTTTCGGTTTCATTCTTTTCTTCCTCTCTCACTCACTCTCTGTCTCTCTTTCACTCTTTCTCTTTCTTTCCCTCTCTCTCTCTCTCTTTCTCTTCTCCCATAATACTTTTTATATCTTTTAAGTCTTTTGGATTTTTGACGACCGAAACAGGACTTATGCCGCGAGCATTTCTGGATGATGAAAGTGGATGCTTGGAAGTAGGATCGAGAGGAAGTAAAATTAAATAATTAAACGACCAAGAAAAAAAACAAACAGGAAAGGAGGGAATTAAAAAAAAAAAAAAATGCAAAGCTACTCGAGCAAAAATGTTAAGAAATCATGTTATCGCGTTGCGCAAGCTTAATCAAATCTTTACGTCGTTGAATCGTCGTTGAGCTCGCAAACGAAAGATCTCGAGATTATCGTAACTCCGATTTTTACGATCGCGCGATCGAACGAGAGAACTTAATCAAATCAGAGAAAAACGCGATTTATTATCGACTAAGTGAAATAACGACGAGTAACACGTCAACATGGCAAAATATTGTGTAAAGTATATAGTTATATTCTGGCAGTCTCAAACACTTTGCTGCTATCCTGACTTTTATTTCATCATTTTGTTTACTCTAATCTATGTTCGAGCGACAAACAGTTTTTGGTAACAATGGAAAAGCAGAAAACTGCAAGCGAAATATAATATAAAAGAAAAAAACCAAAGCGGAAGACAAGGAGGAAGAGGTTCGGAGGATTAACAGGTTGACGACGATTAAATGGAGGATAGATGTTTCAACCAGCATGCTTCACCTACGTTTCATACACTAGTGATGGTTAGCGCTCATCAAAAAATACCAGCTACACTAAGAATTACTCTATCAACATTCGCAATATACATAATTATATATATTAAAGTGAAATACAAATATATATATATATATATATATAATATATAATACTAAAGGATTGGATAATTGGAGATACCTAGGACGTACTGGGAGAGATCGAGAGGAGAGGGAAAAGGAGGACCTGCTGATCGGAAGAGAGAAGTGGCTCTCGTGGTGACATTTCTCGATGACAACGATGCATTCTTTGCCACTGAGCAGATAAATTAGTTATAGGAGATATAAACATCAGACGCAGGACGAGGTTCAATCGTCCGCATTGCGAACGTTCGATCTCGCCGTGCGAAAATCGTGGAACGTTTGTTTCTCGTCGATCGACGGTGACGATTTCCGATGGCGAGAAAAACCTACAGCGGCACCATCGCGACGCTTCGCGAGACGATTACTGACTGACGGAATTTTGTAACCCTTTATAGGATATCGATCGCAGTTTTTTTGTTTAATTTATAGCACCGAGAAAAAATGCTTGCGTGATTTCAAAATACTTGCTTATGTACATAGAACGTTGTGTCAATTAGTTATTCGAAAATTGTTTTCAATTTCCCGCCCTACAAAGGGTCACCATCACACGAGCGAGTTATCGATCCCGTCTCTCGAAAGTCTCCGACGCCTTTGACTTTATTGCAGCCGCAACGCATTTAATAACTGCACCGCGTTATGAGCTATAATAAAACTTGATTACATATTGATTATATATATTGATCGCACAAGTATGTTTCAATGTACACCGTATATTCGCAAGTCAATACTTCACATAACGAATTGACATCATATATAATTCTCCTCTTCTTCTCGTCAAAGGCGATATCATGAATTAAAATCTATTACAGCTCACAACGTTTTGCTAGAGATTTTGCAAAGAAATCGGTAAAATCGTCACGTCTCTCGTCAAGGGCGATATACACGACATTGCGATAAGATGTTCTTTCCGAAAAAAAAAAAATGATAGCTTGAGAGAAACGTCGAGCGACGCTTCACGGATAAACGACCCACATCGTACTAAAAATTTATTGCTGAAATTCCACGTGAAATTTTTTCGCTCGCTCTTCGTCAAATCGAGAGAAGAGTATTAAACCGCGCGCCCGTTAAAATACCGGATACACATCGCCATCAGATATTTCCGAGACGTGGCGAGGCAGTCTCGATTTGCAGTCTCGACGACGATCCGTCCGGGGTGTGTCCCGGGACGATTGAGGCTTGTTTCTTTTTTTTTTTTTCGACCCGTATTATATATAGAACGTAGAAACTAGGCAAAGTATTCTATGTTCGATCGAGGATTGAAAACAACGCGAAGAAATTTCGGTGAAATCGAGTTTCGACGCCGCAGACACGCGATAACAATAATAAGTACCCAGATCTCGACGTTATTTCGAATTCATTCGCAACGAAGGAATATGTGCAATAACGAAGTGCATTGTTTTCTTTACGCGTCACGTTCTTGGCGCTTGAAAATTGAACTCATCGAAATCGATACTTCTCGATTCCAATCCCCGATTCTCGCACTTGGAAAAAAGTTTCGCGAAACGGCACCGTCGAGCCCTCTCGCGCACGTCCATCTTAAGATTTCTCTGCTTCCGGAAGGCAACTTTGAAAATAAATACATTATTATCGAGGGACACACGCGCCGACGGCTCGACCACACCGTCTCGGCTCGAGATCCTCCTTGGAACATCCTCCGAATAGCGCGCGTTAAAAAAAAAAAAAAAAAAAATACTGCAGCACTTAGTTCCCCTTTTCAGAAGTCATCCTCCAATTTACAAATTTTATTTCCGATCTTCGCGATTCCCAAGCGAAGCGAGAGAAGAGAAAACGAACAGCCGTAAGGAGGAAGATGAGAAGAGGTAGTTGGATCGAAGGCGGAGAAGGAACGAGAATCAGGATATCGATATTCGGGGGATGTTCGCAAGAGAAGGGGGACTCTTTTTTAAGTACGCATCCATTCTGCACATAATTGGCTTACAAGAGTTACACAGAGTTCGAAGATGAAAAAAGTGGAGCAAGACGTACGCCTCTCAACCGATCTTTGCTCACGACATTTCGCCAGAGAGTTATTATTAAGCTTTCTTCCCTCCGTAATTGATTTTTCCTTTGCTCGTTTCTCTCTAATGTGTATCTACTATTACTCGTTTGCGCTCGTATTTTTTTTTCTCACTCCTATACGCACGCACTTACTTTGTAGTATTTTTTCTTATTAATATATGTCATAAATATATCACTCGCGAGTTTTTGTTATTCTTAAACTTACGTTGTTTATGTATATAATTATATATATATTTTTGTTCACGTATATGTATGTGTATATTAAAGTACGTTGTATCACTAAAGAATATTACTATTGTTCAACTGCTCGAGTCTTTCTCGCTTGTCTAATACGTGATTCTTATCTCGCAGTTCAATATAATTATTATCCAGATTCTTTCACATCGAGTATTTTATTTGTTTTTTTTTTTTTATTTTTTTATTTTTTTATTTTTTTTATATCCTAGAATTAACCCGCTAAATCAATTACGCGCGCGAATAAGCGTGGTCGCGCGACCTTTTGTATTATCATTAGTAATACTCGTATAATAATTATAATAATGTAATTTAAAGTTTGAGTCAATCGTATATTGCTTATCGAAATTTCTTTTATCGCATGATTTTACTTCTCATCTCTTTTCTCTCTTCTCTCTCTCTCTCTCTCTCTCTCTCTCTTGAAAAGAACGCCCCGCGTTCGTCTCGTCGTGATCATCATTATCTTTCTCGTACGAATTCGAGAAGGAACAATCGCCAAGATTCACGATGACATTCGGGATTCGCCGATACCAATCGACGTGAGATCATTCAGGTGCGATAAGTCGCAAATATATATATCGCACACTTAACACTTACGAACTACGAATAATTATTATTATAATAATAATAATACGACAGGACAAGACGACACAAAGAAAGAAAAAAAAACTAAAATAAAAAAATAAATTAATCAAACAAACGTGCTGCGCGCGAAAATGCTTTAAACGAACATCGCGTGCAATATTGAACGACACGAGAACTCACTTACAGACTACGAATACAAATTCCAATCGTTGCTGCCATACTCGGACGAATAATTTAATAAGAATAAAAAAAATATCTCTCTAGAAAAGATAAATATATCGATTAAAAGGAACTTCACGCGAATATTTACACACGGAGGTTTAGCAAGAAAAGAGAACACTGATGAGAGAGAACTTGTCGTCACGGCGAGTCGATCTCGGGGCGTATGTTTCAAGTATAAACTAAACTAATTACCATTTTATCGCGAATTCCTTAACAAACATCCGTCTCTCTTTTTTTTATTTTTTTTTATTTTTTTTATGTAATACTCTATTCCTTTTCTCACTTACGTGACGCAAGACTTAAACCTACTTTATCTCTTGTGAGTGACGTGAGCTATTCTCAATTCTTGAGTTCCTCCAGATTACGCGGATACGCAGTCGCACAAAAATTCTTACGTGTAAACTCTTACAAAGAGTGTAATAATATACGTGTAATAATATCTCTTAAGTATCTCTCTGTTTTCTCTTTCTCGAGGCTTGCCGATGAGGAAGAACCTCTCTTGCTTACTTCTTTATTCCTTATTTTTGTTTTTTTTTTATAAATTATTTTCTGTTTTAAATATATCAATAACGCTAAAGCTTAAACTTAGACAAAACAAAAAATACCGCCTTCACTATTTCTCTCTTTATATAGGAGCTCATCAAGTGACACGCCGCAATGATACTGCAATAATATCACCTATATAATTCTTAACGCTAGTTTAATATCGTGCAATCTTCATCAAGTATGCGAATTTTCTACACTCGCATGTGGATTACAGTACACACGCTAAGAAGTCTTTATTAAACTTGAATTACACTCGCTCGCTAAACGTCTCTTACTCTTATTTTTTAATAAAACGCGATGAAGAGCGGAGAAATATTGTCTTCCATTATTTGAAGAAAAATATATATATATATGTGTATATATGTACGTATGCGTATGTGTTGTGTGTATATGTATCTATACATATTATACATAGCTTATGTATGTATGTACGTACGTGTGCCGCGTGATGTTGCTCGCGTATGTATGTTACATTACATATCCGCGGCGCCGCCAATGTAATACAGCGGAGAAGAGCCTACTCGCTCGCTCGCTCGCGGATGCGGTCGCGCAAAGTGGATTGTGTCGTATTGACCTGTTGCCCCTAGAAAGGCGAGAAGAGGCGCGTGAAAAGGGAAGGCAAGAAAAGAAGGACGAGCGGAAGTGACGCGAAACGTAGTCGAACCCGTCGTCGCTCGGACTCGGGAAAGAAGACGCGATTCGGACACAGAGCTTCGGAAAGCTCGTCGCCGTTGTCCGTCATTGATATATGTATATAGTCTTCCTTCGGTTTTGTTTGGCACTTGGCGCTCTACAATTCTAATTTCTCTTTAAGCATTAGTCTTTCATTCCGAGTTGAGTCACGCTGAGAGAAGAGTCCGAGCGATTTTCTACTTCGAAATAAAATTTTTTTTTTTTTTTTTTTTTTTTTTTTTAGTATTTTGATGTACATCGCGACACTTCCGTGTCGATCTCCGAACAGAAACTCGGATGTGTAATGTGTGAGAGAGAGAGAGAGAGAGGCAGGAAAAACAGAAACAAGGAGAGAGATGATATGGAATGGTTTCTGAGCTTTAAAGGGGAAGAGAGTAAATCGTGTTCGGAGCGCCCACTGCCTTTCAGGTTTCTTCCTTTTATCGTTTTGGCGACCAAGAAAACGACTATTGCAACCGAAGAGGCCAAAAGCCACCACAAGCGCTGTGAAACGAGCGTTGCTGCTAATGGATCGCGTTAATTAAATCGTTAATTAATTTACCGGGCGCGGCAACATAAATGAACGCGTGTTTCCGACTCTAATGCGTAACGCGTTAATCTAAGTAGGAACCAAAATGCGCTGAAACGCTATGACTTGTTAAGGTGTGAAATTACCGTAGGTTCCCGGATGATAATAAATTAAGTAACGCATGTTGATATAAAGTCGAACGAAAAAAATACAAGAAAATATAGTCAATAAAAGTACATTTATACAGAGATGAAGTCTTCCTTCGTCGAGCTTCTTCTTCTTCTTTTTCTTCAAAAGTGTGTGTTCTTCCTTTTCTTCCCATTGTCATGACAATCTTAGTTTTTATCTTTACTCGCTCATCGCCTAAGTATGCAAATGACGAAGACTGAGAAATTTCTTCTTTCTTCATATCGGATTCGCTTTGTTTTTAACAGCTTTTCGCGATTCCTATTCCATGACGTTCATGCGGAAACACAATTCCCGCAATGTAAGAGAACAAACGGTGAAAACGGTAATCGGAAGTACATCATCAACAGAAATCGCCTTCGTCGAGTAATCATAATTTTGTGTTTGCGGCGCAAATGTGTTGCGGTGAACCGTTTCCAGAAACACCGAGTTTCCAGATAAGAATCGAGAAAGGCAAAAATCGCGCCGATCTATCGTCGGGGAACGAATTTATCCCCGTATGTGTATGTATGTACATATATATATATATATATACACACATATATATATATACACATACATACATACATATATATATATACATTATATATCGTCCACTAAAAATCCCCGAGAAAGAGGAAGTCGAAGATCCAAATGATCAGTGAAAGTTAAGACGCGGAAATTCTCCTTCTTAAACATACATTCCCATCCCGTAGACAGATCCCCAGTCAACGCCTTGGAAGCTCGACATGTCGACGTTGGTGAGCGAGTAACCTTGATAGGGATTGCCGGGTGCCGCAGCGGCGGCTGCCGCGGCCGCAGCGGGTGATGTCGCGGCCGCCGCGGCAGCGGCCGCGGCCGCAGCAGCACCGGCGCCGACACCCGGTCCTGGTGCCGTTGGCGCGGCGGGCGCTGCCGCAGCTGCAGCTGCCGCCACTGCAGCCGGTAGCGGATAGGGCGAGTATCGATACGAGATATGCGGATAGCCGCCGGTGGCGGCGAACAACTTGCCATAACCAGCTACCGCGTTTTGTACCTGTGCCGCCGCCGCCGCGGCCGCGGCCGCCTGCACCTGCGCGGCTTGCGCCTGTGCGGCGACTAACTGCGAGGCGGCTGCCGCGACCGGCAACGGCGGTTGCGGCGCCAATCGCACTCCCAAAGCGCCGAGTACCACCCGCTTGCCAAGCGCGAGCGCGCCCGGTTGCACCGCCTCCTTGGGCTGCGCCTTCTTACATTCGACCTTTTTGTTCTTTATCGTGTGGAAATGGATCTCGCACACGCGGTCCACCACATCCTCGTTCTCGAAAGTTACGAAACCGAAGCCGCGATGACGCTTCGTCTGCTGATCCATCAGCATTACAGTCTCCTCCACCTTGCCGAACTGATTGAAGTAAGCCTTGACCTCGTCGCTGCTCGTGTCCTGACTGACACCACCCACGAAGATCTTCTTGGTACGATTAGTCTGTTTCGCGCGATTCTTTGGCGTCGCGTGCTTCGGATCGATCTTCTTGCCATCCAAGGTGTGCAAGGAGCATTTGAGGACTTTGTCGACACTACCGGGCTCGGCAAACGTGATGAAGCCGAAACCGCGGCTACGCTGTAACCGAACAAGCCGAGAACCGGCACGATGCACATGGTCCGTCTTATATTGCGTCCCTTCCTCTTTTATTTCTTTTTTTTTTTTTTCGCGAACTCTGTTTCTCGCTCTCGCGCAACATCGAACGCTCCGAGACATTGTGACGTGATTCAGGGAATACCCGTGCTTTGTTTTTACACTTCGCTATTTTTATTATCGCAGAATAATCTAGGACGAGTTTTCGTGACCAAATGGAGAAATTTCTTATAATCCAAACATATGAAAACGAATTGAAAATTTTAGAATTACATCATCTATATATTTCGTATAAAATATTTATTTCTAAAATGGTCACAAAGACTAATCCTATCGCCTCTTCCTAAAGCCGGCTTCGATCTGATATATAAAAACGCTCCTGATTACTTGCAAAAAGATATATCTTGATTCTTTGATTCTTGTCGCCGGTGGTCCCGTAACGGTTTTTTTTTTTTTTTTTGTTTGTTATGAACGGTTAACTAGTGCTACCAAACTACCATTTGCATGCAAAATTGTCCAAGCCAATGTTTAAGACAAACATTCTAATGTTACGTGAAACAAAGACTGCGATAAAGACTCAAATCCATTACGAACGTTAAGGAGCTACTGATATATATATATATATAATATGTATAATAAATGTATTACGTCTCCGTCTCTATCCCACCCTCTCGTTCGCGAATATCTCTCTGCTATTCCACCCGCGCAACACACATTCGAGACATATTTTGCGCCTGCAAAATCCGACAAAAAAGAAAAAAAAACAAACGACTGCTGCCTCTCCCATCTTCTTTTGATTAATGCGATTATATCTAATACAATCTACTTTTCTCTTATAATATAATATACTTTATATCAGCAATTAATTACACCGATTAGTACAACTTCTCATCTACTACGAAAATCTACTACGTATAATAGTTTCGTGCAGAAGTGGAAGGAGAGATTGCTTTGGTACATCGAATCCTGTCGAGGTGAAACTTCTTTTCTTCACGCGGTATATCTTTTCGCGAACCGACTCCCGCGACTCATGAGTGTCGGGATGAGCCGGGGAAATTTGTTTGTAACAAGTTATCTGACGCGATGTTAAACGCGATTTGGAAACGCGTAAGCTACGTGTTGTTTTTACGAGGCTGTTGACGTCGTCAGTTTAAACAATTTTTACATTATCTCGAATATTTCTTTGTCGATTAACGAATGCTAAATTAAACATTTTAAAAAACCATCATACAAGAAACTAGGTCAAACAAGTGTTTGCATCTCATCAATATTAATGTCGTCTGAATTTCATTCACAAGTGCATTTTGACCGAGAAAATCCGAACGTCGATTTTGAATTAACCGGCAAACACACAGCCTCGTACAACAAATTAATTGTATTCGACCGGACAAAAAAAAAAAAAAAGGCGAGATATATACTCAAGAAAGTAGTAGACCGACCTGAGTGACCGGATCTTTCATAATGAGGACGTCGGTGACGGTGCCGAACATGCTGAAGTATTCTCGCAGTTTTTCGCTGCTTGTCTGCCAGGACAGACCGCCAACGAAGAGTTTGCCTGGTGCCGGGTCGCCGCCGTTCGGCGTACTCCTGCCGGAGCTTCCTGAATGGCTACCGTTTATCGGCACCAGCGCGTTGTGAAAATCGTGCTCGATCGCACCGTTTGTCGCCTCCATACCGGCACTGCAAAACAATCAAAGACAAATCTGTTGTCAAAAATCTATCGTAAAAATATATATATGTGTGTGTATTTTTTTTAACAAGAAATATTAAAATTAAATAAAAAATTTTACACATCATTTTCTACTCATTGAGAATATTCAAGGGATTTTATTATGATGTTCTTGAAACATAAATGCTTACACACATACACAGTGACACACATACACGCATACCCTAATTCTAAAGCACTTGCGTTATTAACTGATGCGAGCTAAACACGCTCGTGCGCGTAATTATTACGTTGTAACAACTACTATCTATTTATCACATTGTAGCTTTACAATGGGAAAAGCATTCGTGCAAACGGCGATAAGGATCTCGCAAGAGATCGGTGACTTCATTAAGAGAGACTGTGTATCGTATTTTTTCTGTTTCAGATAATACCGCTCGGCATCATAACTTTTTGCGTGGCGCTCTCCATTCCCATTTTGTCCTACCACAGAATGTTCCTCGGCACGATTGACGTTCAGTAAGTAGTGAGTTTCCGTACACTTTCCGGAAACATCGCGGAAACGAGCGCGCGAGATGCGACAAGATGTAAAAATAATGCGTTCATAACATTTCGCAAAATACGATCGCGTCAGCAAAATTCTGGAACTCGCAAACGGACAAATAACGCTGTCCGTCTTCTATTTCCGTAAGCTACAATCTACGAATTCTATGTATAAACGCCAATGTGCTAAGGTCACTGTGTCTGCCAAGCTAACGGCCTTGGCACTGCATGATTTGCGTTCGCTCGCGAGAAAACTTTTACTTATGCCGTGTAACAGGCGATCGCGTTCGCTTGTTAATAAAAACACGAGCGATTTTATCGTGTTATAAGAGCGGCCGAGCTTGTGCACGGAAGATAATGACATTTCGAAGTTCACCGTTTTCTCGAAAAATCCGAAGCCACATGCAAGCCGTGAGAGACAACGCGTCAGAAAAAAAAAACTATATTTTCGAATAAACGAGAAATATCGTTCTTTCAGATTGACTAAATCTGATCAGAGATTCGAGATTCCGTCCAAACCAAAATTCATCGATTTGCGAAACCCTCGCAATTTGAAGGTAAGAGATGTCCTTAAACTCTATTAATTATTTTTACGATTATATTGATTTATCGTGTTGCTTTGTCTACGTTCGTTTATATTTGGTGTAGTTAAATAATTCATGTTACGTCTGCGTGTCGCTCGTGTGTCGCTTAAAAAACGTGATTACTTTGAAAGTTCTCCTTGTATATACGTACGTATAATCAAATTACCGATTTGTTTCGCGATATCACGTAAATTGATTTTTCTATCAAGCGCGCCGTTATTATTTCGCCCTCTTCCTATAAAACACAGTCTTGTCTCTCGTTCCGTTCGTTATGAATGTCATCGTCATAGTGTCGTATCGTTGGCCTGGTATTGTTCTCGATGCGAGATATCTGTAAGACATCGCGCGCGGACATTGTACGCGCGTTAGATACATTCTTTCTCGGTCAGAAATCTCGTAAAGAGCAACAACCGATACCAGCAGCATCTCTCTAGACGGTGGTGCTTGATGTCGCTCGTTCC